>JAOWBC010000904.1:8448841-8458917 GCA_028566105.1 Hypoplectrus providencianus | reverse complement strand
CTTTACATTCTGCATATTGCTTCCACACATTAGAAGGAAAAAGCTATACAGTCATTAATACAACAGTTTTCAGCCAGAGCATTTCCTAAAGTGATCACTTAAACATTTCCTTTAATATACAACACTTATGTGTGCGTACAGAAATAATCTGGGGTGAAGGTATTTCACATTAATTTCTATTGAACCTCTTTCCTAAATTTGGTCTTAAGCAAACCCCAAAATAAACCTCTGTTTCTACATTTACTGGATACATAAAAATATAGGAACACAAAATATACAAGATGCTATGCAATAGAATTAATAAGGCTATTGGTGCATGTCAAATTCATCAATCATCTGTATTTAAATTAAATCATTATAACTTATTTCAGTTTGTTCTTTTGATAAACATTATAAACAGAAAACAGAAATGTATTGCTTACATCTGAACAAAAAACATAAAGTACAGTAAAGAGAACACCATGAAATCTCAAGAATGACTATCTTCCCTGATAACAGAAAGCAAGGTAAGGGACTCTTAACCAGCAATTCCCTTCCCCTTTGGCTTATATTTTACTTTAAATTAGACATCATCCCGTTAGCTGTTCTTACCTCAGCAGATACAACTATGTCAATGAGAAGAAAAGAAAAGTAAGAAGAAAAGATGATTTAAGAGAAAAAAATGTGAGTATTATTTATTAACTCTACATGAATGAGAAAAGAACAATATTTAATTGAAATTTAATGGTATTCTCTTTAGTTCCATTAACCCATTACAAGGTTGCGTTTTGTTCTATTTAGACTTTAACATATAAATACCAAGTAAGTATATTCACACTGACAATATCCCCACCAAAAAAAGAAAGAAAGACAGACAAAGTACAGATGCACTTCCATTACCCATGAAACTGAATCCTGGTTGAGACATTACAACAATAAATGTATGGAAATGAGTCGTGTATTGTGTTAAAGGGAAGCTTGGCTTGCTTTACCTTTTGGTCTAGGTGGTTTGAAACCAGCAGGGGGCAGTGTTATTTGCTAGAAAGTGATTGTACAGCAGTCCATCTCCCTCATTGAGAGTCATCATGTACAATGAGCATGGTGACGTCTGTTTAATATGAATGAATCCCTCTTTCCACTGATTAAGTGCAAGCAGGATAAGTTAACATTCAGGAGGGAGTCAAGTTACATATTAACTAAAGCTACAAGGAAGGTACAGATATGCAACTACAAAAATACTGTCTAATATCGGCATGAAATGCTGGTGAACTAAGTGGATTGTGGGAGAATGAGTCTGCTAGCTAAGCTAATAAACAAACTCTTCACAGATGAGGTGTTTTTAAAGGGACAGTTCACCCCAAAATAATATAAACATTTGTATCTATACTATTCGAGGAAAAGAAGACTGTGACTAAGTGCGATTTTCTTTATATTCAAGAGAAAGCTGACATATCTCCAACCCCTTTTCAATTCATAAATAGTGCTACAGGTTACAGGAAAAATATGTTGTTAAATTTGGGGGTGTATTGTCCCTTTAAGAAATGAAAAACTAGGTTTTCCAAATGTTGCTGGCACTGCAATCTAAACCAGGACCATCTTGTCTCTAAATTATTGGGAAAATAAGTGAGACATGGTCCAGTTACAAAAGCAAGCTCAAGGAAGTCAAGTGTTCTGTCAAACTGAGAACAAAGTGTGCAAAATCATCTTATTTACAATAAATGGCAGGGCAGATTTTGTCAACAATGTTCCCCTGATACCCTCAGAATTCATCCAGCCAAACACAACAGCAGCAAATTCCTCCAATTTTAGCATGAACCAGAGGATTTTCATTACGGTGGTGTTTGGCTGTAAGGAGTCTCAGGTGAAGATGGTTGAGAGCCACTACCACACAGCTGGACATCCATTTTCATGATCCTGAATACACATTCAGCTATTCAAAGAATGGAAAAAAAACCATAATGACATTGTTTTTTGTTCATGATTGCTTTGAAAAATTACATTTGTTATTAAAATGTGTTGGCTTTGTTAGGACATCTGAGACAGGACACCATTTGGTCGGCCATTGAGACTAAAGCTTTGACGATCGACAGCACGGCAGGATGACATTTACAAAACACATGGAATGGGTAGAATATTGAGCGATACTGACATTCATAGCAACAGTTAAATTGTTAGGTGATATGTTATTCCCATACATTAGTTTGCACACAGTACAACTGAAAATACCGCTCTACTTCATTCATTAATTAGTAGCGTCAGTAGTTTTCCTTCAAACGTTTTAACATACTTCTGTGATTGTTAGTGAATTACATACAGAACATTATTTCTTACATTAATACAGACATGTTAGAAGACAAATGGAGCAGACAACACTCGTTTCTTGTGTGTTAAGTTAGTCACATCAAAATAAGTGGATCACATTTAACACAAAGGTTTACCAGCTTTGTATAATACTACCAAGTGTTCACTGTACAACTCCCCTGCTCTCTTTACGTTACATTTAAGGCAATGTATCATCGAACCGACTGTCACCCTGACCACAAGAAAATCCTTTCCCTGTATATCTGCATTTCAATATGAGAAATTATATTGCTCATGGGCTCTATGTGGAGAAAAACCACTATTATGCAGATGGTTTTTGGTCATTAATACCTTGTTAAGGCCCACAGAGGAAATTACATTCAACCATAATTAAATTCATTGAATTGCAGCAGTTTTATAAAGATGTTTGGAGTGAAGTATGGCCATTACTCTTTCAGTGCAGCATACTGTATATGAGTGCAATAAGGAACACTGGGCGACTCACGGGAAGCTTTTATGACTTGATCGAAAGTATTAAAGTGGGACATTTGTGCAGGTTTTACTGCACGGCCTTACAGTGCTCACACGGGCGGCATAATAACGGGCACCAGCGTCACCAGCTGTTAACACATCTGCTCCTTATTTATGTGAATGGGAAATTCATGGCACCTGATTGCCATTTTAAACACAGTGCAATTAGAATTTGAAGCTCTTGCTTGACACATTTCACCACATGGATCAACCAATGGCTTTGTTAACACTGCAATCACACTGCAAGCAACACAATCAACAGGTCATTCAGAGTTGTTTTTCTTCCCTACAGAGCTGAGCAAACAAGGAAAATATAACTTTTTAGACTCAAACTGTAAAGCCAGATTTCAGCTCCTCTTTTGTTCCCTATTTATATGATTTATATGATTTCACAATCAATAGCTCAAAGTAGCAGCAGTGTATTCAAGCCTTTCAAAGAAGTTGCCAACATTTAATGTTAATACTACTGGAGCCATCTAAATGATTGACACTATAGAAAAAGTGGGTATTCTCATCATAATGGCAAATAATTGGACATTTTATATTTGTTAGTTTTGTAAACCAACTAATTAGTGTATTTGCTTGACGGACATCTGATCTGACTATACTGTTGTTACATTCAATGCCTCTAATCCTTCACAGTTCATCAAGAATACACATAAACGGAGTTACTTGCCGTGTGAAGGCATAGTTAGGGAGCAGTGTTGCCCAAATTGTCACCAAGAAGGGACACTGGCTGGTGTTAGCTTTAAACCAGTGACCATTCAGTCTTACAGAGATCCTTCACACCACCAAGACAGTTGTTTACTGCTTCCTCTTGTTGAGTTACCCTTGCTTTGTTTGGCTAGAGTTAAGTGAGTTATGATGAAGACATTTCATTTTTAACATGAATTCAGTTTGCTGGTGCAGTTGGAACAGTGGCAACACGCTGATGCTTCATTCACATCATATCGGAAGACGCAGGAAGGGAGGAAGGAATGGTGCTTTTTGCTACAATGAGTATTTGAATTTGGTGGGACAATAAGTTAGATCATCACTTGCACTGTAGCGGGTAATACTTTTCTCAAGAAGAGTTGATTGTCTGACTGTAAATTTAACTGTTTCCAATTATTTGCCAAGACCTGTGGTTCTGCAGTAATGTTATAGTTATAACATACAGATATTATAATTCTACATCCTGATTGTAACTGCCACTAGGTGTCTGCTATGACTGTGTACTGGGGCTGTGAATGCACCCCCCCACTAGCAGTCTTGTAGTTACAGTAAATCCGATATGAGGTGAACGTTGCACAAAAAGAAAATACATTTAGTACGACACTGTTTTCCACTCCATTTTCTGACTTTTAGTCTCCTCACATGCATATTAGTATCTTTTCTTTCATACTTTTCTCTGTGGTTAATATTTCTGTTATAGTCGCAGCTAATGCTCTTTGACAAACAGATAATACACCTCACAGCCTCCTACAACACAATTGTTGCTTTGGCAGTTAGTTTTAAACAAGTGCAGAGGACCCCGAATACAGCCTTGTGGAACACCATGAGGCACCTCTTAGATTGGAGCTCAGTTTGATCATAGTAGAGGGTGCTGCAAGGTTGTTGCGGAGGTGCAAGTGAGCTGTTGACAGAGCAGAAGGTTCTAGATATTGGTTTCCCGCTGCATAGGCTCTTCACCCTTTTCGCTTTTGTCGACCAGCTCCTCTGATGCCTGAACTTCGCCATCAGCCTCCTTCTGATCCTTAACTTGGTCTGGATCATCTGTCTCAGTCCGTTTGTACATCTCTGCGTTCTTGCGCTCACGTTCCAAGAGTCTGTAGTTAATGAAGTTTCCAATGAAGAGCCAAATACTGGCCAAAATCACAACAGCTCCACAACAAAAGTACATGTATTTGTAGCTTTTTGTGACATCAACCAGTTTACCTGAAAAAAGCAGAATTTTTTCAAATGTTTAATTATCTGGACTCTTAAAAGTCTTGGGTATTAAAATTGAAATGAGATTTGCAGAACACATTGGTGATCATTATAACCATTATCCTTAAACCCATTTGAGTAAAGGCCTGGTCATACCCTTATTTAAAAATGTTTCAGAGAAATGAGCCACATCACATTTGGTTGCCTTGATGCTTGGAGTTTGTATAATGCAATCTACATTTCTTTAAAGCCAGAAGTGATCAGTTAGGGCTAGCTAGCGTGTTTAGCAAGGTTCAAATCTATCTATCTATCTATCTATCTATTAGTTTGCTAGCTCATTACTGAGAATAGTCACAGCCAAGCATCGCATAGAACTGCACCTTAACCAAGCCTTAATAATACTGTGAACTCAGTCTAAAAATGAGAAGTGTGTAAGTGAATGAAATATGCTTTCAGACAGACAGATCCTACCTGCTAGGGGTGGACCAATGAGAACCGGGCAGCACTCCACAATGGTGGTGAGTCCCACAGCACTGGAGAACCTCTGCGGTCCAACCAGGTCCATGAGTGTTTCAAACAGCACAGAGCTAACCATGCCAAAGGCAAAGCCAAAGAACATAGCATACACCACCAGACCGGTGTAGCTCTCCACCAGCGGGCAGAGGATGTGGCAGACACCATTGTACAGTACAGCAAAGCTGAAGAAGTACTGTATCTTGGGCCGGACCCAGCGCGAGTTAGCCAGCAGCCCCATGGAGGGCCTAGCAAACATGTCAACAAAAGCCAGGATTGAGAGCAGGAAAGCGGCCGAATACTCATCCACGCCCATGTCCTTAGCGTAGGCCGCAAGGAAGACAATAGGTGCAAAGAAGCCCAGGAACATGATGACATTACCCGACAGGTAAATCAGGAAGCCGCGATGCTTGAACAGCGACAAGTCCAGGTACTTATTGAATGTTTGCCAGACAGTGAGCTTCTCCTTTGTTGTTGTTCCAATGGCAGCTAACTCTTCATCCTTCTTGATCTTGCCAGGTGGTGGTCCCAGAGGCCTCATGAGGGAACCAGCCACACAGCAATTCAGTAGCAGTCCACCAAGGATAAGGAAGCTGCCTCTCCAGCCAAACTGGTTGAAGAGGTACTGGTTGAGGGGAGCCAAGGTGCTGAGGAACACTGGACTGCCTGCCATCGCCAGCCCGTTAGCAATGGGACGTTTCTTAAAGAAGTACTTGCCGATCATGGTTAGTGCTGGCTGCAGGTTGAAGGCTAGTCCAAGTCCTGTGAGGAAAGAAAAATACAAGTATATTATATTGACACCAACCATACTGCAGCTGTGAATGTACCAATGGAAAATAACACTTAGAAAAGGCCCTATTTGGAGCTTGAAGTTGTTACAATAATGTTGCACATTTCCCAATAATATAAGTGGTCTCACCCAAAGGCTTTTTCCTTACATATCTTACAAAATGCCCTTTAAGTAATATTTTTAATAATATTATTGAATTAATTGAGTGTCTGTAATTTAAAATCACTGAAAGCTGCCCTATTTAAGAACCTTGGGGCAGAACAACACCCAGTTATTGGTTTGCTCTCTACAAATGGATATTGATTGTTTAATGATAGATTAATGCCATTACATTTGGACTTAATAAGCTATGGATCATTAGCTCTGCTATGTCTCCAGTAAATATCTTAGAAAAATGCCTAAAAGACATGAAAGCTGAAGCCCAATGAGGAGACATTTCAGCTTGAGAGAACAAGATTATTTTTAGGAGGTACTCTGCCATTTGTCAACCCAACATTAAGTAACATGAAATAAAGTTAAAATGGTGCATAAAAGAATTAAGGAAAAAACTTTAAAAAATTATAAAGACATGGGTTCCTGAGCAAAGTCTGCATGAATCTTTAGTGACATTGTGTCTCTTTATGGCTGATTTTGTGTGTTTTGATGTCTTTTTTGTCATTTTATGTTTCTTTCTAGTAATATTTTGTCATTTTTCGGTTATTTGGTGTTTATTTGTTGTTGTCTTATGTCTCTTTGGAGTCATTCCGTGTCGTTTTTGTGGTTGTTTTGTCTCTGTGTAGCCATTTGTGTCATTTTGTAGTTGTTCTGCATCCCTTTGTAGTTGTTTTGTGCAGTCATTTTGAGAAACATTTTGTAGGCCTGTGGGGTGCCGGGCCCTTTTGCACTCCTGGGTGTGTTTGCCTGGTTGGCCTGTTCAGTCACCGATCAGTTGCTACAACAGATTTATTTTTAGCTTGCTTCTTAGAAATAGGTGCTCATCAAATTAACTCAAAATAGACTTAAGTGGTGTTTAGATGGACTTACCACCGATAAGTCCTATGCAGATGTAAAGCTGCACCACACTGGTGCAGAAGGAAGCTAAGACCATGCCAGTGCAGCAGAGGCACCCTCCCATCATGACAATGGGCCTGCATCCATACGTGTTGACCAGTATACTGCTGATGGGACCTGGAACAAAGAGAAAATAAGCAGTGAACCCACACATATCAGATGTTTACAGTAGTCAGGATCACTGAAAGTAAGAGCATAATGATTTAATCTGGTTAGTGCTGCACGCCAGCGGGAGCCCTGCTTCTATTTATAGCAGCGACTGAGCTGTTCAATTCTTACACACGGCACTCCCATCATCTCGTGCCAAAACAATTTATGAGCCGGAGCTGACACAATGGAGTGAGAAAAGGCTTCTATGTGACCGTGCCATATTTTGATATATATATATATATGTTATTTTCATAGTGTTGGAAAAAAATGAATCAGGTACATGATGTAGTATTTTATCTTCCAGATTTTTTTTGGACTGCACACATACAAAGGAAAATCACAGTGCATTTCAGTCACAAGCCAAAAAGCACAAAGCACTTTCTTATTTTTGTATTCAGGCAACTGCAAAGGTTCTCCAGAGATGTGTTTGTCACAGACAGCCAGCAGAAAAAAACCCTGAACGAGGTTAATTAGGTTATGACCGATTCCCCAGTTTAACCATATTATCTTAATGAATTAATTAGAAGTGGAAACAAAAGGTCAAGTGTAAGATTACTACCCAAACAGCCTTTGTAAGTGTTCTGTCTTCCAGGTTCAGCTTCTACAGACTGAACTTACAGTAGCTGTGTACACATACATTTTGGTTGAGAATCATGTTATGAGATACAGTGGACATAAAACTAAAACTTTAGTTTTGATAATCTAGCAAAAATAGCAGGTTTGTTTTCAGGTTATCTGTTTATCAGATTCCTGAATCAGTGTTTAAACCTGGGTAACTTTAATGACAGTGTTGACCTTGGGTTTGGACATACACAGGTCTCTCGTGTCAAAGTTGGTAGTTTGTCTTTATTTACATTTCCACCTGTCATAATGTCTACAGACACTAGCTATCATCGTTTTTTATTTTTACACTATTTTTTTTTTTTTTTTTAAAGCAATCTTTGGCACAAGAATTTTTCGGGATGAATTGAGTTTAACAAGAACCACCGATATGGGAAGCTGTGTCTCCTGGCTCACAATTAAGTGGGTTATCTACTAATTATAGTGCATTAATTTGTGTAGGTAAGAGAGGCCATTCTAAGAATCAGTCATTAGAGCAGCTTTTAAACGTTAGGATGACTGGTAGGCATGATAAAAATACAGTGCTCCCCACATTAAAAACCAGCCACAGAATACATGATGAGGAAAGTTTCCTTTCCACTAATGACTCAGCATCTGTATTCTCAGTTATAACTGGAAATGGTGTTCAGTCTTCTAATAAGCTGAATCATAACTATAACTTAAGAAAAGCCAATATGTTTCTGGGGTGATAAAAGTTGTTATCATTCCTTGGATGCTGAACATGTTTTGAATATAAAAATAGCGATTCGGTTCACAGAATTTTTGAGACGAGAGGTAGCCTCTAAGTTCATATTATAATTTATGCCATTAAATTGTGTTCTATTGTTTACACTTTTCACTTATATGAGAAGATTTGATCAGTTTGATATAACATGGTACATTACATCCCATGAATAATGTGGCTGCTTAGAGCACTTTTTAAGAATCTGCATCTTATAATTGAAACCATCTCCCATCCCTTTGCTGAATTTTAAGCACAGGAAGTGTGAATGGAATAGGGAGAAAGAAAAGTAATGAAAGATGTATTTTTTTTATTTTTTTTCTGAAATAATACTCTCATTACCAGCCAGAAGATGTATCATATTTCTGCCAGGCCCAGTGCAATTTAAAAAGTCACAACGGGCGAGGAGTCATCTGACTTAATTTGCTCTGCATGAATCTTTTTTCGACCTTGAGGAAAGTTCCGCTCATTTGCATCCGCAGCAGTGATCAGTATTCTCGGGGGCTCGGCGGGACCCGAATCGGCCGAGATGAGGGAGCCCCTGAGCCTTCACATTACCTCCCATGAAAAGGCTTATCTCCTGGCCAGACGCAGCGTGGACTTCATTACACAGTGGACAAAACCCCAAACTAAATATAACCACCTACATCCCAAAAGGGACTGACACATATAGAAATGTGTCTAACTGCTTTCTTCTCTGACCCTTTAATGTGAGCTGCAGCGAAGAGGCTGGCACAGCTCACGACCATGCGAGGATGCTTGCTCTCCATTATGCTTCAAATAGGATAAAGTCGACAGAAATGGAAGCAAACAAATTTTAGAAGCAGTTTTGACTGCTGGAGGACACAGATTTCTGTGTCAAGCTGCCGATTACATAGATATGTACTGGACATAATGCGAGATAAACCACACAGAGACCACACATTCTCACTCCAGCTCATCAAATTTAACCGATTTGTCAGTGGTCTTGCATTTTGATGTGATAGCTGCCCATTTAGCGCCCTTCTGCAAATAACAGTGTGTCATTTTCCATTATTTTATGCATGAGCTGTGTGTACTGTACCCAGGTATTTCCATTATATGCAACATTATACTTCTACTTCTGCTAGAAATATCTTACTTTTTACTCCACTACATTTATCTGACAGATATAGTTATTTTTAAGGTCGAGATTTACCATAAAATACTCATAACAAAGTCATTAAAATTAGCCATGATATATCTATATAACAATCCCTGCATGACAAATACTCAAACGTTTGATACTTTTGCACTAAAGTAAGCTTTGACCACAGCACTCCTACCTGATGTGGAGTATTTTCACAGTGTGGTATTAGTACTTTTACTCATGTTGAGGATCTGATTACTTTTCCCACCACTGTACATCATGCTTTATGGATTTATATTGAATAAGTTACACACACAGGAACATAATGATGAATATTTTGAATATGTCGTGCACAAAGACTGTAAGCACTGTGTCTTCATCAAGATGGGAATAAGAACAAACTA
>JAOWBC010000904.1:8430157-8442340 GCA_028566105.1 Hypoplectrus providencianus | reverse complement strand
CCGGAGTAAACCCACGCACCCACGGGGAGAACCTGCAAACTCCATACAGAAGTGCCCGGACCGGGATTCGAACACGCTACCCTCGGCACCAAGCACTCTTGCTGTAAGGCATGAGTGCTAACCACTGCGCCACCGTGGGGCCCCACCCCAAAGTTATTTAATATAATTTGATAATGATGAATGGAATTAAATCTGATATAATTTGCATTATTAATTCACCAAGAATTACCTCAGTTGAAGCCATAGAGCCATTTGAATCATTCTGTTGCTGACAAATTGGACGCATCACTGGGTAATGAAGGTGGAAGTCTAAGTTTTATTCAACAACTTCAAAGCCTTAAAAAGGAAATGGACGATTCAGCTTTCAGAGTGTCTGTAAATGACCCATGAACATCAGCTACCGACATCAATAAATCATGTTGCCAGATTAGGTTGCCATGCTGTAGAGACAAACACATAGTGAGATCTGCTCCAAGTGTCAACAGGAAGCTGGTGGAGAGATGACTCACTGCTATGCCAATGAACTCATTTGGCTAATTTTTTACACAAATACATTTGTAAATAGAGTTTAATAGGGGCTAAAGCTGCTGGCGGTGCGGAGGACGGGGAATGCCACCAAAGTAATTACATTACATTCATTAACTTTTTCAAAAGAAATATCAATGATCTGATCTTTAGTCCAATCTTACACGGTGAAACAAGTGAAGCACACACTGTAGATGCTTGTGTTCAATTAGTACACACCCAAACAAGGATGGCTCGTTTCCAAAACATATCTAAACTGGTTTAGTGCCAGTGCCGTACTTACAAAGTCATAAAAGTATTTTACAACCAACAACATACTGTAAAGTCAACAATTATATTGCGTCTTCTATTTAGTGCTGGGTAGGCAGAGTAGAGTAGTTTAAAATCATCCGCAAGCTGCCTCTATTCATTCCAGCAGCACAAAGACAGATATAAGTACAGATAAATAGAGAAGTAAAAAGAAAAAGAAAAATAGAATAAATGAAATTGGAGCAAAATCCTATAAAAGATGCACGAGAGGAGAAGCAACATCAACAGTTAAAAACCAAGAGATGAAAAGCAGAAAGAATAAAAGCACTGAAGGTGAACATTAATCATTACCTTGTAGGCTAAAACAGACCTGAAACACTTGGGTGATAATATTCAGTGTATTTTCAAGCATAGTAATTTAATTCATTATTTACACATGAATATCAGTTAGTGTTTAATATAAACCTTTAAAATGTGCTGCAGGTGAAATCCCACCTGAAATTAACACATTTAAAAAAAAAAAAACACTTTATAAAAATGTTTATATGCATAAATTTAAATAACTAGAACTTTTTTAAAAGTGAGTTTATCAACACGTATGCATGATGGAGACTATATGTTTCAAAATGAAACAAAAAAAATGGTTGAAGCTTTTAATTTTGTTGGAATTAAATCAATTATTGTAACCTGTATTTCGCCTGTAGTATTGGTAACAGTTATTATACCTGATTTAAACTGAATACAAGAAAAAAAATGTATGTGTAGTCCACATACTTTTCTCCTGTAGTTAAAAACGAACATTTATTGGATGATTCAAAAACAACCAATACGTTTCGGCCTCTGCCTTCATTAGGGCACAAGTTTAGAAGCGAGATACACAATGATACACGAGTGGTCTTTTCAGTATATTTTCGAAGTTATATAACCTGATGATCTTCACCTTTTTTTTGGGTGTTTCTTTATATAATTCTCAGTGGGACAACTGAATACTAGGAAAACATATCTAACTTACACTATTACAGATCAGCTGAGGAAACATAATCCTCTGTATATATTCGTTGTATTGCCCCTTTAATCAAAGTTAGAGATTATTCCCTTCCATACAGTGGGTCTAATCCATGCTAATCAGATTACAGGCTGTCCGCAGCAGCACTCAGTGTAGATATTAGTTTTGATTGATTGAACGTGACGACAATGCACGGACAAACCTCAGAACTCATAAGCAGCTTAAGTTGATGGGTTGGAATATGAAGCTCGGAACAGATTGAGCAGAAAAGAGCAGCTAAGGAGAAGGGACGAGGCACACTTCCAGACAAGCTTGACGAATTCGTTTTTTTTTTGCCGATCAGACGCATAAGTATGTAAGAAGTCAAACAAAGCAAAGTCACCGTTAAGTCACTACAATGTCAACACTTCCGCTTTGCTTTAGAAGCTCCGATCATCATCATCATGTGCCGTCTCCGCTGTGTCCTTCATCCGACATCATTGACTAAAAGAGCAGTTGACAGGAGTGAGTGACGGGCTGCGCTCACAGCTGCTGAAAGGTTTATTAAAACGCAGGCGAGGTGAGTCAAATGGAACCCCGGTGACACCAAGGTGCCTGAAAATTATCCATCATCTGCAGTTTGGTTTTGTTGGGCACCACACTTCACTTCACACTAACTACAAAGTAGGGATGACCTGAAGCTTCAAAGATTTTAAAATTTGGTCTTTGTCATGATAAAAAGAAAAAAATTGAGCTCCGACTTTTCATGGAAAGCAATTAAAAAGCGACCCAAAGAGACCCAGAAAGGAAGGACCTGAAAAAACCTTTGTTGTCCATTACAGCTGTCCTGTCAAAGAAAAAAACAATGATAGGCTGTTGAGCACCATCGGGTACGAAGAAATGTTTAATACACATCCTCCATTAAGGCTTGCTTGCTTATGTGTTGCTTCGAGGAACACATGGTTTGTTTCGTCCAGTGTCCCCTACATGTACTTGGGATGACCGGTCATCTTCACATTGGGGGGCCTATTAAAACAGTGCATCACAGAGAAGGCGGGAGTCCAGGAACCAAAATAGTGTTTCTGTAATCAAATCATCCCAACGGCAAAGGCTCATCAGGCTGGGTTACACCGTACTACACTATAAGAGATCAACTCTGTGAGTGTTTGTGTGTCTTTTTGTCCTCCAAGGACATTACTTAGTAGCTTGGCAGAAAGCCTAAAACACTGCATTCTTTGTAGCATGGACAGGAACGGGATCTCAGGTTTAATTCACAACAAGGCCTGAGCTGGGACCCCAGTGTTGTATTTCAGGTGAGTTTCAATGAAGGAGGTACATATGGGTGTGACTACCATGGTGGGAGGCCAGAGTAAGGTCAGTCCCTTGTAGTTTTCTGGAACTTGGACGTGCGCTTACACTGCCACAGCTACTAAATGTAACACAATGTTCACCAGAAAGCTGCTTACTTTGTCTTTGATTTGGTCAAACCATTTATAATGGCTTCAACAAAGTTTTTTGCTGAAACCTGCAGTTTAAATCTGGTAACGTCACTAATGGGAGCCTCAACACTCAACCAAAACAGGAAGCTGAGGCAGGGTTTGACATTATCTAAGATGCAATGGTCCATGGTCATAAAAAGTCACTCAAAGGCAACCGATTACTCCCCATATGTGGCAATGTGGCCACTAAGTTTTATCAGGTCCCTTTAAAAAATAACTCTGGAGGATATATCAACTCGTTAGCAATAATCAGGAACATCACTGTTGAATAATGTTTGTTATGAGAATCACTGTTGCCACACAAATGTTTTTTTTCTGAGTGGTGATCTACAGCCATAGTTCATCTATTATGTTTGCAATGGCAACACAAAATGCTTGGTAGTATAGCTTTAGCCTAGGCCATGGCTCTTCTTCTGTCTTTGTCTACACTAGAAACACTTCCAGGCAGTGGAACCGGGTTGGTAGCTCTCGTGGCTCTGGGGTTGTATTACTCAAGTCCAGACTTGTTCTCCACTTTTTGAAGGTCTCAACCTGGAATCGACTGCATTTTTACTCTTTTTTTCTCTTGCCGTCACCCAAAAAGGACTTGGGGTTTTATGTCCAAACCACAACCACGCGGAAACTTAATTGCCTGAACATGATCTAAATGATTTGCATATCCACATTTGCAGATGTCAGCTCGACGTGAATGCTACACAATGCCGCATGACAGTAGAGAGTGAAGAGCAAGTGAAGCACATCAGCTCTCATGGAAAATTAAACCATTAAACAGGCTGCTTCAATGCATAGTTATCAATGAAATATAGAACTTCAGTGCGTCAAACCCTACAGTGCTTGTGACTGTTGTGAGTGCTCCTCTGGCTCACTCTCTGACTCAGTTTTTCCTACACTGGGCCTTAGAAAAATACACATCCACCTGCTTTCCATGGAATCTAATTACCGTTTAGGGAGAGAGGGAGAATGTGTATGAGGTAGACAGTGAGCTCAGAGTCTGTGAGGGAAAATATAAATAGAACATGAATTCAAAACCTAAATAGCAAAAAAAAAACATTTTTATCCTGCTAATTCCCTTTATTGAAGTGTCAAAACTGAGGAATGCTATGTTAGGTTACGTTAAAGGAGCTTACACAAGTTTTTATTTAGCCACCAAGAAAGAACTTGTGCAAGCAACTTTGGACAGTGCTGAAAAAGTAATGGTTGTAAGTAATTCCTCTGTTGGCTGCAAAATGAAGAAAAAAAGCTTAAAGGCAGTTCAAAGCTGAAAAAATGAAGCTGTAGGTTCTCTGTAGCTACATTCACCCTTACCTTACACTTTTTTTCAGCTGGTGCTAACATTAAAAAAAATACTGACTGCTGCAGCTTTAGGCTTGAATATCTCAAACTAAACTAACAATCCTCAAAGAGCACCAAGATCAGATTTGTAAAATAAATTATCATTTTTATATAAAGTTAAATTACAACTTCACAAAAGTGAAAGGATAACTACCTCCGTATTTTGAGAGAAAATTGGAATTTTGTACAGAATTCAAAACAGTTAAACTTTCTGGAGCCTGCCCTTTTATGGCAATTAAAACAGAAAGAAAAGAACTGCAAAGGTACCATTCAGATGAATAGGAATTCCTCCCTTTCACTCCCGCCCCTCATTAAAGCTTTCTTTGACTTTATAGTTGCTAAATGGGCTTATTCTTTTCTACTTTCACTGATAGTTAAAAGGTCAGCCAGTGATTGCTTTATAATGATTTCTTAATGCGGGCTTTTGTGTAGCCCTGTAGGACTGGAACTGTAAAGAAGGGCAACAGAAGGTTAGCTGATTGACAGGTGAAAACTTGACTAAATCAGAGTCAGGGGGGCAAGAAGACATTCTCATTTAACCTGTATGCATTTGATGATAAAAAGATCTCTCTCTGCTTCTAAAGTGGAATATTTGTTGAGACCTTGCAGAGCAGAAGTATTAAACAGTTCCAGTTAAGTGTTGTTGAGATAAACAGGTGCTGTAAGCCCTGTCAGACCCTACAAAAGGAAACCTGACCTCTGCAGTCAGTGGCTGCCAGCATTACCCACACTACACCTGCCCACCCTCCGCCAGAGTCACACGGCACTTAAAGTTATGGCAACGCAAGATTAGCTCTAAGGTAACCTTCAAGTAACACAGCTCACTTTGTTTTAGAAATAGTTCATCATTAACCCCATCAGACACAATATGAGTGTTGACTGAACCATGTTTCATTCCTCTAATCGGCGTCTAATCTCACTATAGTGACTCCGTAAACACACTTGCCCTTGATCTTGAGCACCAACAAATGGGAGAAATACCACAGAAAACAATGGCTCCCTCTGAGAGTTGCTTTCAGATGCAGAAAGGCCACCAGGCAGGGGGTCTTCCCATAAAATATACTCGCATTATAAAACCCTTTCTACTCAATTGTCAGCCTCTGCACATTGAAGCCTGTGAGCCACTTCCTGGAGACGAAACTTGATTAAAAAACTTTCAAGTGGAGCGATAAATTTCCGTCGACACACCTCTGAAAACCGGATGGGACACCTCTCCCTAAACAGAGTCACCAACCTGTTATTTACTGACTGAAAAAAGCCCTTTAATGCAGAGCTCTTTGGGAGTTTGACATCAAAACCTGTGTTTCATCAGCAGTACACAGCTACACCTCTGTGGAAACAATAGCATGCTGGGAAGCCCATCCATTTTTACTTTTTCCATGAGGGCTGGAAACACCCACATTCAACGTCCAATCCCAAGCTCCAGCTCCGCTCTACACCTCTGAACATATCATGAAGGTCACAGGCACGGACCTCTGTTACATCTTTATATCTTTATAATAAACATAAATATTCACTTAGAAAATCATATATCATATACCTAGCATTTAACAAAACATCTTCAGACTGCAGAGGCTGACAATGTGAGGTTAGGAATCTTCTAACATGACTGAAACAACCTAAAGAAACTTCAACAATATAGAGAATCCAAGGAGAAAGAGTTCTTGAAGGGGAACTACAGGAAATGCCCATTTTCAAAATTCAGGCATTATTGTGTTCATCATTCTTACACTAAGAGCAACTGAGGGGAAAGTTTGGGGTAAATGGGGACTTCAATATTATACAGCTAATTTCTTAACCCTACATATTCAGATGTCCATAAACTGACATCCACTGATATATGAGAGCAGCTGTTCTCCGTCAATGTTCCCCAGAATGTACTTAGTTATAGATTAGATTTTTTTCATTTCAGATGGTTTCTTGTTTCCCATCTGCCTTTTCACTTCCAATCATCATATAAAGGCAAAAATAAAAAAAGATGCATCCTGTATTGCAAAAAAAGTTGGGATACTGGATGTGTGGCAGCTATATAATATTAAATAATCATCCTGTTTATTTTGGAATGTCATTATAATTAGTTTAAAAAAAAAAACAAAACAATAGAAGTGAAAGTCTTTCAGCTCTTATCAGATGCCATGTGTCTTTGTTTTGTTTGGGTCTAGTATCCTTGTGAGACATGGAGGGAAATTCAACTATAAGGAACAGAAAGAGGGTGCCAGAGCAAACAGAGACAAACATAACAGATTCTACTACTCTATGCTGTAATAAAAGCTCTTGAAATCTTGAATAGCTCATTCCCATGTTTAGTTTTTAAATTGATCCATATCATCAAGTTATCAAGTTAGACAGCATCAAATGTTCCCAATGTAAAGTACAAGCCCTGTTCTGTACCAGGCGGTGTTGTTTGCACACAGCATGCTTGTGTCCACAATAAACTTCCCTCAGGGGACGTGGAAAGAAGCCATAACCCTGAAATCTGATCCCAAAAAAACCCCCACACACACTTAAAAGTATTCATATCCCCAAGATACACAGAAGCCCAACACTGTTAACTGACAATTTCATGTATAGATAAGTACAACCTCACCAAAAAATGTAATCATGGCTTGAGTTATTAAACAGTGACAGAAATGCATCAGTCAAAAAAGATTACTATCAATGTTCCTGCCCACGTGATCAGAGAGACCACTGCTTCTGAGAGGAACACGCATTGTGGACAGAGACAACTAAAGACTCTTTTAGGTTACCTCCAGGCTGAAACTACATGCAAGACACCAAATGGCTGAAACAAAGCAGGAAAATGCAAACTATTTCAGCCAAGTGCCAGAAACCAGTAATTCTTGAGGTCAACGGGAGCAACGTTAACTTAAAACACACGCTGACACCCCCATCCATCAATAGCCGATACTTAAGCAGCCAACCAAGAATGACAGGAAGTGACTGCACCTGACCACACATGCACCCACAAAAACACAAGTGTTGCTTTTATAGTTCAGTTTGTGCACAGATGAAACAAAGACATAAATGTTAGTTAATGAGTTTGGGGGCTGGGAGGTTGATTTCTTAAAGTTTTGAAAAAAGCCAAGCTAACTTTATGAGCTAAGCTGACTTGTTTGTGGCTATTTCTCATATAGCAACAACAACAACAAAAGAGTAGTATAAGTATGTCTGTCTAAAGAATTATTCTAGAGAGAGAGCCACATAAAGCAATATGTAGTGGTTAACTGCGATCAACATGTTTAAATTATCTATATAACAAAATATAAAACATCTTTTCAAGTGTCCATATAAAGTCTTAGAGCTCATGAATACACCAAAATTAGATGGGCTTCCCAACTCAGAAAAAGGGACTTCACGAGAGGCACGTGAATGCAGCATAATAAAATTAGCTGGCATTAGGTATTCTGAGTCAGTTCATTGACAGAATGTGTCTTTGCTATGGTAGATTGTTACTTTTGTAAAGCAAAATGACTTTTCTATTGTAAAACTGTTGAGTCTAAATTAATAGACAGCAGTGTTACACTTTCCAGGGGAAACAAGTGACGTGTGAAGTTATTTTTTACAGCCCACCAGCTGACCTGGACTGAAACATCCTCATCTTGTGCCAAACTTACTCAAGGAAAAACTCCTGATGCCATCCTGAGATTAAAATACATCTAGTGTATCTATCAAAACCTGTAAAAGTTGGACCCCCATCAGGAAAACTAGGTCTGCCAAGATGCATAAGCAGAGTGATTCTTCAGCACTGCAGAGTAATCATATGATGCTGCTGATGTAAGGATAGAGGACCGGCTGAAGCCAGTCGAAATGCCCACGGCCTACATGGGCTAAACCGGGCGCTCAGTCAAAGTAGCCGGGGAAAAAAACACAACATTTTATTTAAATCATTTCCTCAATGAATGGGCCGCATGACAGCACGGACGGGGATTTACACCCCCTCTCCAAAGGCTCTTGAACGCATCACATATTATTTCAACCATCCACTCTCTCAGCCTAAGCTCCTTTCTCCTGCTATATTTCTCATTCATCGCAGCACATGCTCATCTCTGCATACCGCGGCGTCCCGAAACGCCGAAAGCCCGGTTAATCCTCCCAATCACCGGCAGCAGAGGCTCGTCTTTCAGCGCTGTCAGCGATAAACAGGCATTAAACGTTACTTTACCTTTGAGGGAGGAATGGAGGTGTGTGTGTGTGTGTGTCCCGTGCAGGCTGCCGGCTCGGTGACCTTGGAGCAGAAAGATGCGTGTGTCTGTGTGGTATGGACGGTCTCTGTGTTTGAATTTCCTGACTGAGCCGCTGCCTGACGTGGGGCTTCCGCGGGCTGCAGAGGGCGGCGCTGCCTGCCTGCCTCCCTTTTCTATTTTAGACCAGAGCAGCCCCGAAGGATTGACTCAGTAGCATCCACATCTCCTTTAGCACGCCTGGCCGCTGTGGTGTTTTTCTCTGTGCTCTGTGTGTGTCACATGCTAGCGATGAAAGCGCTGGCGGTTATCTGATAAATGCTGATAAAGCGCAAAGAAACACAAGGGCTTGAAGTAGCCGTTTCAGTTTGGCCTATGAGACGTCAAAGAAACGATGAAAATACTGCCAGAACACAAATATATTCAAAACAGTCAAAAGGGACAAAAAGCAGCAAATAATAACAATTAAATAACGCATTTTGATAATTTTACTTGAAAATTTAAAGAGAAACTACACCAATTTTCAAAATTCCTACACTACATGGGAGTCCACAATATTAGCCTGTACAGAAACAGAGTTTTACCAAATCAGAAAAATAGAGACATGATCTAATACAGGCTGGAATAATCTCCAAGCTGAAAAATGAAGCGTGTGAAAGTGCTAATAAAAAAACTGCAGTTCCTTCAATGACCACTTGAGGCCAGCTCCAAAGCAAGCCAATATTCATAGTCCTTCCTGTTAGAATGCCCAGTTTTACAGCAAAAACAAACATGTTTTAAACCTTTAAAATGTAAAAGAAATTTTGATCTCTATAGCTTATTTCCTCTTTCATGAAACCTGTGAAGGGCTTAAATTCTTATATTACTCACACTCGCTCATTACATCAGCCTCATCACCGATCAAGGTTATGATCTTAGAATTTTGATGAATATTTTCATGGGGGGAAAAAAATTATCTAGTTTTTTTTATGAATAATCATTTAGTTATTTGAAATGTTCTTTAATTATTAAAAAAAATGTTTTACAAGAAAAGTTTTTTAGGATTCTGGGATCACAACCTCAGTTCCAACAAACAGGGCAAATATATTTTTTTATCGAGTAAATCCATACACGTTATCCACGATAACATGGCACTGAACGAAGCTAAAGCGTCAATTTAAGCGCGAGCTCTGATTGAGTTGGTTGAAGTTAACACGCAGAGACATGACACGTTGACCTTTCTAGCACTGAAAGCAGTTGAAAGGTCGGTGAGAAAGGTCACAGATCGATTCCCTGTACATTGACTTTCACTGCTTCAACATCAGAGGTAGTCTTTCCCCTAAATGTTTGCGTGCATAAAGCTGCTGGCATCAACAGCGGAAAACTCAATCTGGGTCATTTGAGCTCAATCCGTTGGATTAATGCGAAAGGGTCACAGTGAAGCCTGTACATATGGTGAGAGGGACTTGCCAAATGTGAAGAAGACATTTAAGAACAACTGAACATAAATACAATAGCAGTGTGACGAAGTAGCCAACATGGAAAGCATCGAATTCATACATCAAGATATTTTATCATTGCTAATGACTCACTAATGTTAACGATAACACTCCAATATCCAATATCCGGAAATACTGTAAACATAATTTCTAATAATAACTGCTGAGTCATTTCTTCATCTCGCCTTATGACTCATTTTCAACCTTGTGATTTGTCTGTATGTGTTAATCTGGACGAAGAACAAAACTGATTTACATTGGAATGTAACATAATATAAGCTACCTCTGGATGTTTTAAGTGGGTTTGTTTAAGTTCAATGGTTTATACACAAATTAGCTGTGATTGGTTGGTTGGTTGGTCTTTTCTCCTCTTTTGGTGTATCTTGCAAAATTATGGACACATGGATAAAGACATGTTGAATTGTAGCATTAATTGTATTTGATGTGTATGTCTATCTTTTACCCATAATGCCTTCTGTTTTTGGTCCCTTTTCAGGCATCTCTGTGATGCTCAGGTGGTGAGATGCATAAAATTCCAATGGACCAAACTAAAGGAGGAAACTGCCCTTTTCTGAGCTCACTAGATGCTGGCTGTTAGCTGCCTGAGGAGCTGTTCATTAAAATTTTATTCCTAAAATGCTTTGGTTGCAATGTTGCTGGATATAACTTTGAGAGATGCTTTCTCCTTCTACCTCCTGTCAGGGGTATTTTCTATTCTTGTGTCATGCCTACCTGAAGTACTCACATCATTTGGTGTGTAACCAAATGACAAAATAAAGCATACACTTACAAAGACACATATGGAAATTTGTGCAGTATTTCATGTTTCTTCCCAATTCTCCCCTTAAGGATGTAGTGTTCAACATATCTTAAGATTCACATATAACAAAACTCAACTATTGTAACATTTGACCAGAAGAGATGACTCTAAGATCCCAGTTTCATCATACATCAGCAAAAACAGGCTGAAAAAGTGCTGACAGCCAGTGGATGTTCAGCTTGCCACTATGCTTTGCAGCCACCCACACTGGGTCAACCCTTCCTGGCTGTACTTCCAGATCAGTGAGCCTCACCTTTAACACAACTAATACACTGCACATACTACATGAACCACTGTCTGTGAAGCAGACAGCGCAGTAACATTTGACACACAGAGCCGGAGAAAGAAGCGAACGCTAGCTGCTGAGCTAAAGTAGCTAACAGAACTGAATAGCGGATAAGCAGATGAGAGAAGCAAGAAAGTCTGAAGTATATTACAGTATAGACTTAAGCTATGTCTATGTCTCTTCACTGCAAACTCCAAAACTATGTCCTCTGTCTAATAACCACTTTCAATACTTAGTAAAAACTCTTGAGGACCAATTGAAACTACAAGATCTACACAGCAATTCGTCCACACAGTTCATACTTTCATCTCTACATCATGCACTGGAGTCTGTGAGAATTCACATGATCCTCACTGTTTGAAAGTGTAAACAATAAGCTTTCAGGTCAGAGGTAAAAACACAAACATTAGAGCTCAGATTATGGAAGCATGGCGCTCCCAAAGTCCAAACAGAAACTTCAGACACGTTCTCACTGTTGAGGTAGAGGTGCGGCTCGCAGGGGAAGCCAAGAGAAATATGTTTTTTGTCTCAAAACTGAGTATAGCTGAGATGGAAGGGGTTTACAGAGAACCTGATCCATGAGATAAAATGACAAAGATTCAAATCCAAACATCGCTATTGTTTTATGACGTTTTTGTTCATATTAAAGCTGCTGAACAATATGAAAACGTGTCTTTTGATGTAGCATATTGATGGAACATCTGTTGTGATTGAAGCTCTTGAACTATTTCAAGAGTTTTTCAAATCCAAATAGCACAGCAGCAGCTTGATGGTTACACCATTAAATTGAGTTTAATTGCCTCTTGACAGCAAACACTCGGATTCGTT
>JAOWBC010000904.1:8361926-8373831 GCA_028566105.1 Hypoplectrus providencianus | reverse complement strand
TACAGTCTTTGAATTCACTCTATCACACAAGCACACGGATTTGAATACAGGATTTAATTTGTGTTTACATTGTGATACTGTTGTGAGTTCCTGAGGTTAATTCACAGGTTAATAAATTGGCTTAAGGCCAGTGTAATGTGAAGTTTCACCCAGAGGACTTGTGTGAAACAGGAAGCAGCATCAGAGTGACCTCTAGTGGTGTGGTTTGGATCTGAGCAGGGGGGACTGATGGTTTCTCCAATGTTAAGCCCCAAAGCAGGGGATTTAAAACCAGAGTACACATCCTTTAAATATTCTTTGTTTACCGTGATCAGATGCAGATTCTGTAAATTAATTTAGTGTTGTTGAATGAATGGATGGATTATTGAATCAACCACAGGCCCTGGGGTCTGAAGTGTCAGGTCCCCCCAGCCTCAACTTGCTAAATGTCACTCTGAGAGTCATTTAGAAACTAGTAGGACACTTAAAATAATCACACAAAAAAGTATAAAATTACTACAAAGAGGCGATGTAAAGGGAAAAATAACAACAGCAAAAAGAAGAATTTATGTGACACAAAACAAGTACAGACAGATAGAAAGTGTTAACAAGAAGACAGCGCAGTTACAAATAGAAACAGCATGACCACAAAGAGACAAAAAAACAACTACAAAGAGACACAGCTAAATTAAACAGAGGCACAAAACAAGTCCAGAGAGACACAAAACAACCCCAAAAGGAGAGTAAACTACAGTGAAGTCAATGGGGCTAATTTCTATGAGAGAAAGACTGTGAGACCGTTTGCATGTCTGTGTCCAGGGCCTTACTGTTAATCTGGTGAAAGTGAGGTAGAATCTTTGAACTGACGGTAGAAAATAAGAGTAGCTGGTTATGAATTATTAATAAAATGCCAATAATTCTGTCATATTAAGTCTTGTCATTGAATATTTTTACGGGGTTGCAATAACCTGCAGTTATAAAAAAAAAAAAGAAAAAGTCCACAGCGTGAACATGGGTGGATGTTTGCGTGCACCAGGCTGTTATTTATACATGCTCGGTTTGCATCTGTGAGTTTGAAGGTTTGAAAGGAGTCAGACTGGGGCATGTTTGCCAGCCGTATGCTTTTTTCATATGCAAATGACTCTCTTCACTTTGGTTTGTCTCTTTATTCAAGTCAACAAAGTTCACTTAAAGATCAATGTGTTTTTCCTACTTGACTATGCAAGATAGCTGGAGTGTGGTCAGGTTATATTCTCTGCGTGTTTTCTTTAAGTTTACTCTTTAATTGTTGGCTGGCTCAGGCACAGAAAAGTGCCCGAGCCAGGAGCTGATCAATAGTGTCGGGTGAGATGTTAAAAGCTGGATAGCGAGCGGATCCTGCCTGGCTCGCCGGTGACTAATGAGTGTGATGTGCGGTGAAGATACGGGGTCAGAGCCGTCCTCACCCTCCTGAATAATGAACCCCATGCTGAGGTACAGGCGGCGCAGGTTAACTCGGGGAAAACATAATTAGACAGAATGCTGCAACGGTTCAAGATGTTCTCATTTAGATTTAAAGTTCTGCTCAGATGATCAATGGCAACACTGACAATAGTTTGTTAATGTTCTTGCTCTTCTCAGGACCCAAACACTTGCTTAGTACTGGGACTCAAATAGGTCTTGATCAAAATCTCTTACCTGTCCAATTAACCAAGTGCTTATGCGTCATGTGGCCTTTGCTTATTATTTTGTTGCATGTGTCAGGAAAGTCATAAGTTTAAAGAATAAAAAAAAACAACTAAGTAACCAACAGGCTTATTTTGACCAAAATAAATCAAATGTAGGTGTACTTGTAGCAACAACTGCACATCCACTTTTAAGGGATCAAACTCTTGACCTTCCAGTTACAGGACAGTTGGGCTATTTCTGCTCTTGCACATTCTGCTGTCCCAATTCTTATCTACTGTGTCAGAGACAGGCACATGTCAGCAGAAAAGACATCAATCCTCCCCTCACACCGGTCCTCAGTGAAGACACAGTAATCCCTCCGGTTGTGGGTGTTCAGGTTCAGCTGCTCCGCCGCTGCCTGAGCTCAACCGTGACAAAGCCGCCAGATTGGAGGACAGTTATCTGGACTTGCGAAGCAGGAGATGGAACGGGAGGTCAAACTAAATTGGCTCACCAGAGAGACGGGCCGACCCTTCAGGCAATCTCCCGCTCCTCCCTTCAATGAATTGGAAGTCCCATCGGCCGCCCGCGCGGCTCAGAGAAGGCTGGCCACATCTCGCAAATGGGGCGGATAGGAGAACAAGGTGATCCTCCGTTGTCCTTGGAGTGTTGAATGACAAAGAATTCAAAGGCAGGAGAGATTTTGGTTTTAGCAGACTTCAGAGGGCTGCAGTCCAGTCGCCAGCCCACCTCTCTGACCTCTTGAACTAATAAATAGTTCATTCTGGTGATGTGTGGTCCTTTCTTTCCCAATAGATGTTTCTACTAAAAAACTGTGAAAGGACATCCTCTGCAGGGGTCCAACTTACAAGAAGATGATAACAATCTCCTGAACAAAAAAGAATGTAGAATAGGGCCAGTTCTCATCTAAGGTGGTGATAACCACTGCACTTGCACAGTCGGCTTTTAAAATTTGAATCAGATGCAAATGTTTTGTTCAGGAGAAAACCTTAAAGAGGCAAGAACAGATAGGCCAAGAGATCATGGGTGCTGATTGCTTCATATCTACTGGGTGAGTAAACAGGCAACTGTTAGCTTATATCCATATCCACTTTAGAATGTTGCGTTTGTGGTGCTGCCCCCAAGTGGACAAGAAGTATGATAACGCAGTTTTAAGCATCAGAAATGTATCACATCTTTTGGTGAAAATCTGGTCTTGTATTCTGTTATGTTCTGTAATTTCTTTTTTTTTCTTTTCCACTCTGTTATCTTGTTTCATATTATTTTTTTTCTCTCCACTGTCCTCCCCCTATCTGTTCTATTTCCTTTTATTTGTTTCAGTTTTCTTGTGTTTGTTACAACTCTCTTGTGTTTCGTTTTGTCCTTATATTCCTCAGCTTTCAATTCAGTCTACAGAGTTTTACCAAATTACTTTCAACGTGACTCACAATACTTGTCAAGGTTAGCAGAGCTGGCTGTTAGGATTTATTAATGAGCCTGAGCCTTTAGGGAGAGTTAATAAAAAGAAAAACAGCCCTGCTCTTACCCCAGGACATTGTCCAGCGGTTGTTATGTTAATCACTTAGGCCTAATTAATACCATGCATATCATTAGCAAAATGGAGATTCAAATGCCAGCATGTGTTAATTACTGTTGTAGAAGTCATCCACATTTCTGCAGTGAATGCTAACTGTCTGTCTGGGCTAATTTACTTAAACCCCTGTCATCTGTGCTGAAATATTAGAAAATGACATAATGGCATGACATGAAAATGACCAAAGTTTTCCAAAAATAATGAGGAGGACAGAATATTCAGCCAATACAGCAGCTTTGTCATGAAATCTCATGCTATTACTTCTTTAATTTTCACACTGATTCACACACACCTGATTGGTCTCCACACTTTTCAGAGTTTTATTTACATTTATGTGTTTTGCTGTTTGACTGTCCAATATAACCTGTACTTAACTCTTACACAGGATGTTTAGCAGTATCACGATGATCTGCTGTATGTGTGTGTCTCAGGGGGATTTCCTGATATAATCTCCAGTCCTTTCTTTCCTAATGAAAGTCATTCAATGTGCCACAAATCCCTCGACTTACTGCTGTTATTGAGACAGTGTGGGAAAAGGCCACATAGCTAATTCGCCACCTCTTTACATTTCTATTTGACTTTAAACGACTGAAAACGCAACGACCGCACATGATATGACTAAACAACAAATTGTATTGTATTCTTTCTTTCTTTCTTTTTTTTTTGAACGAGCGAAACATTTTTTAAGCATATCCTCACTTTATTTGTTTGTTTTTTCTTACGGCTAAACTACACACAAATATTTTAAGGGTGCAGTATGCATATATTCATTATCCTAAACCACTTATCCGAACCTGGGTCACAGGGGGCTGGAGCCAGTCCTAGCTGGGGGTACATCCTGGACAGGAAGCCAGTCTGTTCATATCTCTGTCCTGTTCCTCGTGCTGTTTCAGTTTCACCCCTTCACTGCAGTTTCCACCACTCACCTGCAATTCATCCCTTAATTTGTCCCTAATTACTGAAGCTGGTGCAGTTTCTCTTATCTTCTGCCAGCTGGTTTTGCCAGATTTTTGGATTCCCTTGCCTAAATTCTTATTTTCTCAAGCGTATGGATTTTATAGAGCCATCTAGTGGCCATACATAGTATTTGTTCATGTGCATTTTTGCTCCGCTGTTTCCAATCATCTTGTATCTACTGATTGGGGAACTGTTTTCTACATGTGTAAATATTTTATCACATACAAGCATCTTCTATGTTTTTAGATTTTCACTATGAACTAGTCATCTGAATAAAGGCTTTTATATTTATTTGCCTAAAAAGCGCTTTAGACCTTCTTGAACTTGTGTTCCCTTAAAAAAGACCACAGTCCTTATACTGTTCTGAACTTCTGAGCACACCAGCCTTTTTCTTTTCTCATTACAGGTGTTGGATTTTTCAGTGTGCAACTCTGGTCTTAATTTCCAAAACTTGAGGCTGACTTGCAAACTTGAAAAATAGTTACCTTTTCTCACCTCAGTACGGTAGAGCTAACATACATTTAAAATTTAAAAACATATCATCCCAGAGAAATTACTATTCAAGAAATTCCACATAACACACTGTTTTTTTTTAAATTTTTATTTTAACTATTTCTGTGGTGAAAAGTAGATCTGACATGAGGTGTTATTATTATTCAGAAGCAAGTGGGAAAATGTTTTTGTGATGTGGGACAAGCATTCATTAATCCAGGTTATACATGCTCTTGCTTTGAGATTGTAGTGCCAAAAGTTCTTTAATTAACATTAAATTATAATAATACAAAGATGAGCTCCGCCAACTTTAAACACCTCCGTAATTAATCCTCAACCTGCACACATAATTAATTGATACACACACCCACCCTACCCCCCACAGCGCTCTCAAACAGTGCTTCCCTGCTGGGGGAGTTAATTGTCAGGTTGGAAGGTTCGCCTCCAGAGGATTTGTGCTGTGAATTATAATGATTTCTGCTTCTTTTTTTTGCCTCCACTGTCAATGTCACTTGTTAACCACATAATGAAGTGTATCACACCCCAATATACCACACATACTGTATTGAATAGAATAGATATTATCTGTTGCCAATTACAGATTATCACTGGCTTTCTGTGGATTTAAATAAGAAAGTATAACTAAGAACATGATGGTGAAATTAATAATATTTTTAAAACAGTAAAATATTACTCTCTTTACTTATACTAAAGCTAATAGCGCTAATATAGATACTTCAACTTATTTAACCATTACATGGCTAAACGGCTAATACTGCTAGCTTATTGTAGCTTACTTGACATCTACTGTTTACACCATTCTTTATCTTATCATTCATCTCATTCTGAATATTATACTCATATATCTGCATTTAGTTTTGTCATTAGCTGATAAAACAAGGTTTGTGGCGGCCATCTTTAGATATGCACCCTTGTCCTCAATCAGCCCAATATGATTGTTCTCCTCAGGCTAAAGAACAGGCGACTGGACTCAATATATTTTCTTTGTTCAAGTTTTTCCCCAGAGTGCTGGAGATGGGACAGAAAGGCGGCAGAAAGATGCCATTGCGGCCAGATTTTCCTTCCGGTTCTTTCTTTCCATCATGTTCATTGCAAAGTCCTTGAGAAGCAAATGTACGTTCGTGTGGAACATTCTTTCCCTAAAGCTCATCACTTACTTTTCATTTTTTCTGTAAAGATGTATTGTGCAGAAACATGCATGGCCTTGTTCATAAAATAACTTCAGAAATGGCAATATCTCGGAGCAGCTGAATAATTCAGCAGTGTCTCATTATCAACTCCCACACCCGCGAACAGCAGACACCTTAAAACTTTACAAAGGCAAGTGGGTGTCCTCGCACTCCATCGCCTCTCCATGCTACAAGTAAATCTGGCATTATTCTAATTAATGAGACGAGTTCATTAGTGCTCTCGGGGTTAATGTGTTGTCCTACAGCAGATTAGTGAAGGGATTTCAGTGTTGCTAGAGCATCCTAATTAGATCACAGTGGGTGCTGCCTGCTTAAATAGATGGAATAATGAAAGTCGTCAGTCTTCGCAGCGGCAACTTCATTACTGCGCCCTATCTCTGCTCATAAAAGGCCCAACATTCACCTGGAACAGGGCTATATATTCAATTATATGTTTCAATAAAACAGTTACAGCACTTTCTTTTGAAGTTAGAGGTTCTAATGAAGAGGCTTAGTGGCCAAAACTGCCATCCAAAGGACTGAAATGGTACTGCACTCATGACTAGTGACATGATTATACTCCCATTACACTACCAACTACCTTTCATTCTAAGACTCTTTACTGAGGTACTAAATCAAGTGAAACATTGTGGTTCATTTCCTTATAGCCATCTGCACAATGACACTTATTTTAAGAGCCAGTGAAGTCGCCACCTGCTGGCGAGAGGAAATAATGAAGGTTAAGGGCACGCCTGCACTGCTTTACCCTGCTGCCATTTGTGCAGCATTTATACATGCTATGGTTTTAGCAACTTAGCATTGTAAGCAACGGGGGACTTGCTCTTTGCTTTTCATAATTAAAACTATTGGCATGATGCTTATTTCATCTGCTCTGATGTCAGTGTTTTTTTAACACTGAATATTTTTCTGAGGTTTGAATGTGGGTTTGTTGTGAGGGCTCTGTGACCTCAATATTTGTTAATTCCTTGCTTATTGTCTTGATGTCTTACAAACTCACACATTCAGAACCTTGTTCTATTAATTGTCTAATTGTATCAAATGTGTTTAGCAGCTGACATTTGATATGTGCGTAATTCCAGCAGTAATTGTATTGTTTTGCATTTCTGTATTTAGCCTGCTTGGGTGTATGACAGTGCTCAAATCCAAATATCATTCCCTTCTTTTGTTTTCTTGTGTTTGTCTCACATTAATCCCTCTGCCTTGAAGCCGTTTTCATCATTTTCTCTGTTAAGCTTCTAAAATTAACCTAATCTTCTTTACTCGTCATCCCACCCACTCTCCTTGTTGTTCGCGCCCACGCTCTTCTCGCATTTTGTAGTGTTTCTTAAGAGGAGAATGTTGAGATAAGCGATATTACAGCAGACACACCAAGTGACTTTGTGATTATGATGCAGAGGCTGTTGTCTTTGAGATAGGCACAAGTGGAGGAGGAGGAAGGGAGGGGGGATTATGAGGCTAATTCCCTTATAACTTTTTCCCTCATTAATCTCTGTGGAGGGATACGAGATTCTTTAAATGCTAATGTCCAATAAAGATGTCAGCAGTGACATTTTACAGTTGCGGCACAGATGTGAACAAAGTTGACCGTGCTGTTGCGGAAGAACTTTTCTCACTTTACTCATATTGTTCAGCTCACATGTTAATTTGAAGAACCCTCTGTTGGGATTAGACATAAATGTTTGCAACGGATTCAAAAAAATATTCTGCCAAGGTCGAACGCAACATCCCGCTTCTTGTCCTCAAAAATAACTCTTACTTTTTCAGAGGAATCAAACTTTAATTCAAACACAAGTTGATTCAGTTTAATTTAAACACAACAATCAGCTCTATTTACAAGAAATGAGTGGAGGTCAATGCGGCAACAAGAGCAAATAGAGAATACATCCTTATTTGTCATCAAAGCACTTTCACAGCAAATATTGATGGACAAAAAAATAAATCCTGTATTTCCTTAAAAGCACCCATTGATCAAATAAAAACATGACAAATAAATGACTAGGGCCTCATTTAATCATTCACTCCCACAGCAAAATTACTCTGGACGATCCCTTTATATGGAATTAGTATAAAAATGAAGGTAGAACATTAAATGGACAGTAATTCCTTCCTTTGCTCTCCTGTACCAAGGGCAAATGATTCTCTGAAAATCCCTTCTGAAGGGATTTGATCGTTTTCGACACGCTGTCATTCTGTTGAGGCTTTTATGCTGACCGGGGCCCTGACAACGCAAATCTTTTGTCAGGCGTCACCACCAGCCACAGCACCCCTGGGAGTTAAATGTGACGACACTAAAGGTTTGCATAATATCGATCTCTGTTCGCATAATCTCTGTTGGCAAACTTAGCGTCCTTCTTGCTGTGCGGGATTCGTCCAAACGGCGCGTGATCGTTGAAACACGAGTCGAAGACCTCATCCACTATTTTCTCCGCCTCCTCTCTGCTGATTTTCCTCACAGCGAGGATGGAGCGCAGCGCACGGCCTCGGACACACTCCTGTCGAGGACAAAAAATATATATATATATATTTTAGTGTTCGGTCACAGACACAAACCTGGAATGTGCCGGTAAGGGGTGCAGTACTCTTGATGGAGGTACCTGATGATGCTGCTTCACGCCAAAGTTGAACCTGGACAGTTCATTGGTAAAGGAGCAGTCTCCACTGAGGTTAGCTGCACGGATCTGAATTAATGACACAAAAACATGTTTATGTTGACAGGAGAAATCTTTTAGAAAAAATTAATTCAACTCATTTTAGTCTGAAACAGTGAAAAAATCCAAATGAGATGTGAAGCACTGGGATTTATTTTATCTTTCTTCAAATGTGGATGCATCCTCTTTGTGAGGAAACATCAATTAGTAAAAGAAAACTGCTATCAAAACGCGACTTCAAAAATAGCTTTTAAGTGTGTGTCAGATGTGTATCAATCCACTGATGAAAATAGTCCCCAACAAATACCATATTCACTAATTTTTAAGTAACATTACATAACAACTGAAAAGCACAGCAGTTTTAGGAAACTATCCTGAAGTATTTTTTTGTTTTTTATTTGTTAAAAGCATCTACATAACATTAATATTAAGATACATGTTCACAACAAGTCAAACATCTAGTCCTTCTAATCATTTGAGTGTGAGCAGAGGGTTCATGTGGTTCCATTGAAGCAGCATGTGGTGCATACTGTAATATGGAAAAGCAACTGCTTTGAGTTTTTCCTGCAATTTGGGTACATTTGATGTCAAACAGCAGTGGCAGCTTGTCTTCTGACTGTTTTATTATGACAACAGGATCATCAGCAGCAGCAGTTCGTATTAAACACACTGGGCTCACCTCGGAACAAGCCAGATGTCTGTAGTTATTGAACCAGTCCACATGGGCTCGACAGTGGTCAAAGGCATGAATGAGCTCATGTGTAACCACGCGGTTCATGTGGGCCTGCTGGTGGATGTTGTTCTGACACAAAACGATCTGCAAACAAATTAATGATGAGAAATCAATTTCATTCATCACAACCTGCTGTATCTTTTATGTATTGTTCTTCCTTACTTGGGAGGAAGCTGCGTCGAAGCCACCGCTGACCGTCCCGTCACAGTCTTCACAGGAGAAATGACGATCTTTAAATAGTTGGCTGTGTTGAAAGGAAAAAAATGTCAGTTTGTTTTCTTTGCTGGAGTCACAGTTTAAAAGTATTTAATATCAGCACAAGTAACAATAACCGTTAAATCACACAATCACATATAAGACACTGGAAAGTACTTCTTAAAAATTGGTGCATGCGTGTGACAGATGTTCTTAATTTGAACCATGTCAAATAGAAATAACCAGTCTGTTTCTGATAAATAATTTGCCATTATTATGTTACTTTAACAACTGCTTCTTATGGTATCCTGACTTGAATTATTATCATTATCAGTAATATTGTTGCAGACACACACCTTTCCCCCCATTCAATTTCAAAAACCTTTTTTTTTTTACAGTGCACCTAGTACATACAGTACAGTCATTACTTCACATTTAATTAGATGTCATTATGCATAAACGATTAAAAATATTTATAAATATTACATGCAAACTGTGCAAGGTAAAATAATATGTGACAATACTATATAATATTAATAAGAATACTATAATACACACAGGAGTTGAATAGAAATACGACAGAACGTGACGACACTTCAATGTATCCCTGAGCAATAAGACAGTAATGGCAGTAGGTAATGGAGTATTAAACATGAACTCTAATGTCCACAATGACAAACACGTGTATTTTATTTAAAAATGACCCTTACCATCCTGAACTTTTCATGGCACTGAGGAGGAGTTTGGCATACGGACCTGCGAGAAGCAGTCACCAGTTAGAGCTGAAAGGAGTTAAAATTCACTGACAGAAACCACTGCTAGCTGAATTAGCTAACGCTAATTAGCTGCTACTCCCACAGCAAGGTTAAATGTTAACATTGCACCGGTAATTAAAGTCACAAACGGGTTTGACTGAAACCTCTTAGTCAGACATGCAATCCGCTAGTCACTGCAGATATGACATTTAGTCTGAAGTGAGTAATTAGCTTGCAAGAACACTCACTGGTTTCCATTGCAAACTGCAACATGACCTGACACTTGTGATTGAAAGTAAACAGGCTTTGTGCGATTGCGCTTCCCTTAGCCGCGTGTCTCCTTGGGAATAAATCGTATCCATAATCCTCTTCTTGTTTAGACTGGTCCATGGTGTGAAATGTTGTCTACAATTTGGAGATGTTAGCAAAGTTACCCCGGTTAGCTGCCGCTAGCTAGCAAGAGAGGTCATAGCTGTTTAGTAGATCACGTGGTCGCAAAAGGTTGAAGGTAACGACTGGGCCTTTTTAATTTCAATTTGATTTACACATCTGTTGTGCAAAAAAGTTAATAAATGTAAATTACAAGAATTTTATATGTAAACAGACTGTAAAAAAAATCAGCGCCGATCTATTTTAGACGAGAACTCAATATAGGGTCGTCTATTCAGAACATGTAGGCAAGTTATCCACTCCAAGCGCGAAACCTAAACCCAACCAGCAAAAAAACACAAAATCCATTCCAAAGACCCCCATTCAATCACTCGAGCTGTGTTGGGAATAATTTGAACGCGACTAAGGAAAAAGGCCCAATGACAACCTTTAATAGACTTTTTTTTTTTTTTTTTTTTTTTTTTTTTTTTTTTTACTTTGTATATTTAATGGTTATGTGGGAGAGGGACAACCTACCTTATTCCAAACCAGTGGGCGATACCAGATGTTCAATTAATGCAACAAATATGCTCATGTCCATTCTATACGAATAAAACCGATGGCAGTGTGGTGTGTTGTTTACTCTTTTAAAGTTTGTTGACAGTTTTTTATAAATTGAAAAGTGATTTAAGTTTTTGAAGTAAGTTATATTCATAATATAGACGATCTTTGTTTACGCTCTGCGCAGACTCGCTCGGCGCAAAGGCTGCTGGTACTTGGCTGTCATGGCTCCGAACGTAAACAGAAACCGATGAATAACGACACATTTCGTTGTATTTTCTAGCTAAATTAACTGCAGTTGCATTTTCTACTGTAAATATCAGCCGGAAAAACAAGTGACAGGTACTTTTCAAGGTTCAAGTAGCTACAGCGTGACTTACATTTACTTTATTTGCTCAAAATGTCTGATTTTGGTTTTGCTAGCAAGCTAGCTGCTAGCAGCAAACGCATGACAGCGTGATTCTCGTGTTTTCTTCTTGGCTGCAACACCGACTTCAAGACTACAACTAAAACAACAGGTGTTAAGAATTTCTCCAAAACAAATGTCTGTTTCACAGGAAATAGCATGTCTGGGGGAAACAAAGCCATTGAGCTACAGCTTCAGATGCGGCAAAATGCTGAGGATCTGCACAGCTTCATGACGGAGCTAGAGAACTGGGAGACAGACATAAAGAAGAAGGATGAGGAGCTGAGGACGGGAGGACTTCAGGAAGCCCAGGTTTACCCCTGATGCACATATCCATCCATCCATCCATCCATCCATC
>JAOWBC010000904.1:8331664-8347371 GCA_028566105.1 Hypoplectrus providencianus | reverse complement strand
GCTCCTGTATCAGGATTGACCGCTCTGCAGGTCAGGATTTGGGTTGGCGGTTGTTCACCAGGCAACAGTCTCAGCTTCGGGCCCAGTGAGGTCATATTAGCCGAGGTCCAGGTAAAAAGGCATGGTGGATAGCAGCTAGCTGAGCACTGGAAATCATATGGCATTCTTGCAGTCATTATGTCGACACCAGTGATCACCACCGAAGATGGCCCGTCTGCGATTCAAATAGAACGGGTGGATAAACAGGTAGGACTTAAAAATGCCCTTATTTCCTATTTGTTATTCCTTTGCCAATGAAAAGTTATATGTATAGTCAAACAAAAGTTTGAATTAATAACATTGATGCATTTACATGGTGGTTCAGATAAAATGAACTGATCTTTGCACCTTTAGAGAAAGACTTTATTGAGACTTTTTATTTTTTGCAAGGATTTAATTTAATTTGTGGAACTGTGGAATATTTTTTAATATTTTGCCACCATATGTGCTGAACACTAAAAATAATAAAAGTATAATTCCAGTAAAAAGTGTGAGGAAATATTGCAACCATAGTGCTGTGGTAGAAAACTTATTGAATACTTTCTTGTAAACATATTTTGTTTTGTAATTTATGCATCAAAAAATATTTGCACCATCTGTAACATATACACTAAATATCTGGCTTCGACTGCCTCTTTTAAAGGCATTGCAAAGAATATGTCTTGCTCGTTCCTTGTTGCCTCTTAACCTCTCTGGTGTTTAATATTCCTTTTTAAAACTCCACGTCCTCCCTGCATAATGACCCTCAGATACTCACAGATTACTTGCATCTCGTAGCCGACAGACTGGATGGAGGGTCCTCCCTGTGCCACCACACATTGATATAAACCTTCGTCTCCCTGCAGGAGAGGACTGAAGGTCAGCGTCATGTTGTCAGGGGAGAAATGCACTCTCTCCGATGTTGGCATTAGATTTTTGTTCTTCAGCCATGTGATGGAGGCTGGGTTCTGAGAGCCAACACACTGCAGAGAGAAAGACTTGTCGGCCACTGGAAGGTCCTGGGAGGTGGGACGCACTGAAATGGGGTCTGTGCAGGAAGAAGATTAAAAACAGCAAGCATGAACATTGAAGGCACCATGTGATCACCTCATACCCTATTTTTCTTTGCACTTAAAATCACAGACTCACCAATGACAGTGAGGTCCAAAGTGGTGGTGATTGTGGCGTGGGATAGGGTGTTTGTTGCCTCACAGGTTAGAGGCTCAATTTTAGAGTAGTCACTAAAAGTTATCTCTAGTTGACTGGCAGACTTCTTCTTGTCCCCCTGATGCAAGATGGGTATCTCAATGTCTTCACCTTTAAAAGTCTTGCCCATGTACTTCCATGTGAAGGTGCAGGCCAGGGTCGGGTTGCACAAGGCCCAGCAAGTGTACATGTACTGCTTTCCCATTGTCACTGTACTGTAGCCATCAATGTGGATGTCAGACACAGCTGAAGAAAGAGGTTGAGAAAAAGCGAAACAGACGTCACTCGGAGGCTATACAAAGAATCTGAAGATAAAGATTTTGATTGAACACATTTCACGGATTCTCATTTTGTATAACAGCTTTGCCAGTAAACACAAATTGTCTTCAGGGTGAACTCCTTTAAAAACGTACCTGCTACCGGTAGCGACACAATCGTAGAGATGTAGAGGTGTGAGACAGTGTCCTCAGCCTGACATAGCAGACTTTCAGAGAGGACAGTATCACGAGCGGGAGTGACGGAAATGGTGTTGCCTTGTTTAGTTTGCAGGTTCTCCCCTTGCCAGATAACAGTCCATGTGTAGCTGCAGGAGGGATAGCAGGTGGCTGAGCAGGTGAAAATAGATTCAGCTCCTATGATCAGGAAGTTCGGACCGGTGATCTGTACGTTTGATGGCCCAGCTGTTAAATTTGGAAACAGATTTTGGTGAAGGAAATGCCTCTCAGGGAAGCCATTAATTTAAAGTGACTTCGGTTATCATACCCGTCACTAGCAGCCTCTTGTGGACACTGGCTGACTTCCCTGTTGCAGGGTTGACCGCTGTGCAGGTCAGTGTCTGCGTTGGTAATATGTGCAGGAGCTGCAGGCTCAGCTCTGGCCCCTGAGAGGTCACATTGCCCCTGGTCCAGCTGTATCTGCAGCCCGGATGGCAGCTGGCTCTGCACTGGAAACCATACGGGATTCCCACTGTCACCACATCAACCCCCTCAATCACCAAGCTGGATGGCCCGTCTGCAGGGGGAGGTAGAGCAGACAAGACCCAGCGTATTTTACAATTAAATATCAGTCAAGGAAATTGAAACCTATCAATGAAAACTATTACATACAGCACAAAACGAGAAACCGATGAGAAAGATGACTTTAATTAAGTTTCTAAACAATTGGACATAGTATAAGTAAGAGCAAGGGTCCAAAGCATCAAGGTCTTCACCTTTTAAAGAATCAGAGTCACTCAGCTAGACATGCACCAACCAGAATGAGACTTAGAACTACATAGAGACATAGAACGACTTCAAAGTTTTAAAATCAACCCATAAAACGTAAAACAACTACTCAAGGCCAAAGCAACTATGGAAAGACGAAAAACAGCAGCGAAGAGAGACAAAGGGGCTCACATCATCTTTTAAGAAGGGCAAAAAAACCCACATATGATAAACAAAATGACCACGAGGAGACACAAAGGGGCCCAGAGTGACTATAAACAGGAGTAAACAACCAGAAGAGACACAAAGCAGCAACAAAGAAACTAAAAATTACCAAAAGATAAGATGACTACAAAAAGACAAAAACAACCACGTATATAAGCTGCAAAGAGACACAAGGCTTGCTGCAAGGCTATACAGGAGCACAGACCACAAAGAGACACAAAATGACTACAAAGAGACAGCTGGCAACTACAAAGACACCTAAATCAACCTCAAAGACACTCAACACTAAAAAGAAATGCAAAATGACTAGAAATAGGAGCAAAACAAATAAAAAAGGCACAAAGTAACTACAAAGACACAATATACCCACAGTCAAAAATCAGATGTGTCACTACCACAAACAAACCCCAAAAACGACAGTTTCTTGTTACTATGTAGGAGAGGTGGTGATCACTGCAGCTCTGCGCCTTTGTGTCATAGTTTGTCCTGGTAATGCGTACTGGGTATGAATCAGAATGAAAGGGATCTTACATGAGCTTTCCCCCATGGCTCCGCTCTCCTCAGTTTCACTGGCAGAAAAACCTTAATATGAGAAAAGAAATGTGTCCATATTATAACATACCATTTACTAACCAATCAAATAATAAAGGCAATGTAAAAACGACAACAACAACAACAAAAGATTAATAAAAATGTCTAAAATAGTCCGCATTTAACTGATGATAATCTAAAAATTGATGATCAGATGGTAATCCAGCAGGGTGGCTTCTTACCTGCCAGGCAGGTGAGAAGCAGCAGCAGCAGACGGGCTGAGTGATGATCCATGGTGCTGCAGACAGACTGAACAACTACCATCACTGTAATAACCATCCACACTCTTATAACATTTGGGGGGGGAGGCCTTGCCCACAGTTATCACCGGCTCATGCTAAACACAGACAGCCAGTGACCCCTGTTACTGGCAAAGGAGTGCGGCTGTGGTTATCAGCTGCCTTTATCCTCTGCACAGGGTGTGCATGCACGCAGCTGACATACATCAGGGCTTTGTCTCCTGTGTATTGTGATTTCTATGGTAATTGCGCACTTGATTCAGGTCTGATAAAGTAGCTTTGTCTCTGTATCATATCTGCCTGTAGCTGCAAATGTAAAGATTTTAAAATCGGTTTATCACAGCTTTCTGACAGAATAAAACCTCAACCGGCTGCCAGATCTGATATGTCTTGCTGTTGTCCTTTGTTTTGTTAATGCATGTTTCTTTTGTAAGTACATCTAATGTATGTTATGTCTTGAGCAAGTCAAAGCTGCACTTCAACTTCTAAAGTGTAACAAGCACTCTGCCTTTTTTATTTTTAGCCCTTAAGACATTTGTTGTTGTCAATGCACAGGAGAGTATTCAGACTCTCTCATTCAGTTGCAATATGTGGCCTTTTTTGTGTGGTTTGAGAGTAATAGGTGTTTGAGTCCACCTGGTGAGGTGGAGCTGTAAATCAAACCTCACATTTAAATCCCCAGTATTTAAGGTGATTTACATGGTATCTTTGCATGAACAATGTCAAAAGAAAAACAAAACCCAGTGACTGTCAGCGTATTGCTTTGAACTTTGGGTGTGCCCTTTAACTGTCACTGCTATTTGCAGGCATGAAACAACAAACATGTAGCTGTAGTGCGTTAGATTGCATTTAAACAAATAATTATTAATCCTGTAGATATAAACCATTATATGTGCTTTCTAACCACTTTGTCTCACTTTATAAAAGCTGCACTGCTTCATATTGTTAGAGTAATCTCTTATTCTACAGATCACATCAATGTTGTATTTTCACAATCCAACCTGCAGGTGGGGCCAGTGCTAAATCAAGACCACCACAGCACTTTAAAGAGACACACTGGTGACCTTTTTCCCATGACTGATGCTTTATAAAGATCTACCTCACGTTTGTTTTATAATACTTGTTACACCTTAATGGTATTTTGGTTGTTTTTGGTAATTTCCAGCATAACTCCACCCAACAACTACAAACAGTCCAACTGAAAACACCTCGGTCAGCGTGTAAGGTGTAAAAACCACTACACTGACATTTTGTTTCAAATATTAGATGTTATGTGTCGTAAATGTTTAATGTTTTCTTAAATTTTTAATTGCCCATTTTTTACATGAAGAAAAAGTGCCTTGAGTCTTGCGGTTAAGTCGTCATCAGATCATTTTATTTTTTTTATTGACAACATTGAAATGTTTCAGTTTGAAAGACTCTTACAATAATATTCAGAACTCATTCCTGATATTTCATGTGCACACCGATTACTAAGTGTGTGTCCACACCTCTTACTCGAAGGTGCCAACAGGGTTCAGCCCACTGTCAACAATGGAACAGAATGGTATGCAGCGTACGTGAGTCATTACTTCTCCGCAATTCAGCTACTCACTTCCTCATTACAAATTATACACTGAAAAAAAAATGAGACAAACAGAGACAAAGAGAAAGAAAATACTGGTTATTGGTAATAACAATACATCTGTACCTGCTATTAAGTTAAAAATCACTGCACCTAAGTATAAGAAAACAAAGAGCTGCAATAAACAGTTAATAATGTCAAAACAAATAATTAAGTATGTAAAAACCGCTTAAACATATTTAAAGGACAACCTTCTTCTTCTTGTTTTTTTGTTGTTTTTTTTAATCACAGTCCGTAGTCACCTGTATTGAGTGGGATCACAGTGTGAAGGCAGCAGAAAAGGTGAAGGCCAGCAGCAGCAGAGCTGAAGTCTCTGTAGGACGATTGGACAGGTTGCGGTCTGACCATAAAAACAAAAAAAGGCAAGTAAAATATACAATGTTAGTGAGGTGTAATATATATGTGCATAAAACCATTATAGCTCATCTACCTTTTATGTGTACAGTTTTTATTGCTGTAGCTGTCCTCCTAGAAGCAGTGTTTTGTGCCTCACACTTAAGAATGACAGATTTACTGGGATGATCCACTGTTATCTCCATCGTATTGCCCCTCACTGTGTGACTGCCCACAGACGACACGTAGCGACAAGAAGGCAGACACTCAGCACTGCACACAAACGTATACTTTTCTGCGATTTCTATCACATCAGGGCCTTTGATCTGAATCTCTGATGGACCCACTGAAAGAAAGACATTGAGGATAGATAGATCATTGTTGAGAAAAACCTTGGAACTGATCAAATCTATGTAGTGTAAAGGTTTTCAGATCATCAAATGCTCACTAAAGACCCTACATTGGAGGTCCAGTTTCCAGTCTAGTGGGGAAAACTAGACTTGTTGTTGCCTATATATGCTCAGTTGTGATAAAAAATATATAATTTCTTCATTGGTTAATCTGACTGACTTGGTCTGTAGGTGTTAACTCAGTAGCTTACACATAGCTAGCTCATTGATTAAAATTACACCTTAAAAGTTTGGGAAAAATCTTGCGAAAAAAGGGATAAAAAAAAATGTTTCAGTGGTATTAATTGCCAAATTTCTCCATTAATATGAAGCTGCAGTCGGTTAGCTTAGCTCAGCATAAAAACTGGAAACAGAAACAATCTATGCTACAATAATGTATATAAAAAACTATTATTATAAGTACTCCTGCCTCACCGCAAGAGGGTTGTCTGTTTTACTCTTACTTCTGCCACTTTAATGTGCTTAGTTTGCATGTTGTCAGCGCAGGTTCCTCCCACAGTCGAAAAGTTGTAAAAGCCATGCAGATTTGGTTTAAATAGGGACTCTAAACTGCCCATAGGAGTGAATGAGAGTGTGAATGGTTGTCTGTTCCTGTGTGTCAGCCCTGTGATGGTCTGGAGACCAGTCCAGAGTGTACCCCAACTACCAACTATAGGCTGCTTTTGTATCATCTCAGAATATGTGGAAAAACTCTATAGAAAATCATTTTATCATTCTTTAACAAGGATAAAAATATTTTCATTTCATAATATTAAAAAAGAACTATAATTGGGCATATTTTTCTAAACACAATTCTGCTCACCTCCAATAGCCTTCACAGTTGGTTCGATTGTATGAGCAGGGGAAGAGAGAGACAGGGCAGCTGGGCCTGTTACTGAATCTGTCGGGCCTGGCACTAGGCAGGGGCAGGGAAAAGTGATTTATTATAAATATCTGCCATCATTGATTTATTGTTGCATAAATTAGCAGAGAAACACGATTTTTAACAGAGGCTGTCTGTATGTTAATTGTTTTGGTGGGTTTTTTTAAAGTGAAGAAACAATTGCACATTAGAAGACAAGTATTCTCTTAATGTGACAGGTTAGCAACGAAAATTTTTTTAGGATCCCTGTCAGTCCTGGGCCCTAATGTCCTAACTTCGTCCTCACTTTTCCTCATGCGGCACACTTGCATTCCTCATTTTTGTATTAAACCATTAGAGAGCTTTAAAGGTTCTGGTAGTTTCTGGTGTTTCCAGACTTTATGCTATGCTAAACTAAGCTAGCTAGACCAAGCTAGCCATCTCCTGCCTCTAGCTACTTATTTACCAAACAAACACTGGAACAGTAATAGCTAAAATCGTACACAGGGGCGTCGCTACTAGCAAGGAATCATAGGTTTAGGACATTTCACCACACTTATAAATTTAATGAGGCTCAGGACTTACACATCACAGCTATGTTTTTAGTAGCAGCGACAAACATCCCAGACACCTTGTTGAAGGCTTTGCAGATGAGAATTTTGGAGTTGTCCATCTCCTGAGGAGTGATAGAAATAACATTGCCTTGCCCGCTTATCCACGGGCCTCCATCTGTCTTCCAGGCATAGGTACAGGATGGCCGGCAGTAGGCGTGGCAGCTGTAGGTGTGGCTCACTGATGGATTCAACAAACTGGGGCCTGTGATAGAAACATTGGAAGGTCCAGCTAAGGAGATAGACAAATATATGAGTCATTCGAAGAGACATGCAAAGATTTTATACACCAACCCTTTCAATATGTCATTTAAAAAGTAAAAAAAATGACATACCCAACACTTGCAGATTCTTTGTTGCTGTTGCAGTTTGCCCCGTTTTGTCGTCTGTTACGGTGCATGCAACTGTTAAGGCCTCCACCCAACTGTTGAGAGTGAACGCCAGCATGTTGGCCTGACCCTGAGCACTGTGTCCATCCAAAGACATAGAGTAGGTACATTCAGGGCAGTCTGCATAACAGCCAACACTGCTCGGCACCCCCACAGTCACGTAGTCCAGGCCCACAATCGTACAGTTGACTTTATTATCTGAAAATGTCCACATTGCAATTGCAAGTTCAATTTTTGAAGCATAATTATATCACAACATTGCACAATTAAACCAAATGAATTGCTTAGTATGGGGATATTAAAACTTATACAAATAGCATGTTTCCCATCGTATCACTTACCATTATCATCATCCTCTAGTTCAGGATTCTCTTCATCTGTACACAGTACTGGATGAAGGCCTACATGTCATGAAAACATATATAACAACATATATATTATTGTTATATAAAATATTGGTAGGCCTTATTGCACAAAAGTTAATTCTTGGCCATACTATTTTGACGAAACAATCACATAACAGTAAAGTTAAAAATAATCAAGTAAAATGCCAAATTCAAGATAATATCACATCCACTAACCCTAAAATTAGTATGTCAGTACAGACTGACACACTGTGCAAAAAGGACTATAAAAACAACCAAAACTGTGGCCCTCTGTGCCACTGTTTATTTTGTGAAATCCTTGTATTACCTGCCAGGAATAGCAGCAACAAAAGTGTGCTGAGATTGAAGTGTCCTCCGAGTTGTTTTGATCTGTATGTATAATCCATTGTCCCAGAGGAATCTGAAGTGTACAGCCACCAGGAAATAGAAAACTGGTGCGGTATAGTTAGTCAGTCCACATCGGCAGGCAAACAACTCTTATCAGAGAGAGCTGAGAAGAAACATATCAACCTCCCCCGTCACTCTAATGAGAAATACATTGCTTTTAAGTGATGGCCGATCAAAGTCCATAGAAAGTAGTCCGCAGAGGTTATTAGAAGGTTTCAACCTGAGTGACTTTCAGCATTGTTTTCTCAGAAACATAAAAAAATTGTTTAGATGTGTTAGCTGGTGAAGCTTGGCCAACTTTCCAGATGAGATGGAAGTCAGTGTTAAAGCTCAGCTGTAGGAGTGGTGTATTGCAGAGCAGCAATGCTGCCGTGTTTGGACAATTGGATTAAACTCAGTTTAAGGGAGTGTTCACAAGACTGGGTGGTGACGGCCCCAAACAGGGAAATATCAAAGGTCTGTTATTGTAAAAGGGTCCATATACGAACAAATAGGGATTTTAAATGGGAAAACACATATATACAGCAAAAAGTACTGACTTTAAGGAAGCAGCAGCATGGCTTTAGCATTACTTTACACATCATAAGTGGATTATGGATAGACATTGTGGCACACAACAAGAAATAATCCCCTTAAGAATTGAGCAAATCATATTTATTGAAAGCAACAACGTAAACACATAATAACCATTACTTCTACACATGCAAAGTAAATTCAACAAAAAACATTTTTGGGTTCAAGTGTGTTTGTATGTGTACAGGGAGTGTGTGTGTTTTCTCTTAAAGTGACGTTTCCCTTGAGTCCCTGGGCGGCCTGAAGGTCAGTATCTCAGTGAAAGTGTGACCTGCACAAACACATAAAAACAAGGTTAGAATTCAGCTATTTAAAACCATGTCTGTGTCCTATTTCCGCATCCAAGATCAACACCTGCAATGACACCTTCTGAGCCTCCCACAGTCCAAAAATATGCAGTTTAGGATTACTTTGTTGCCACTAAGTTGCCTGTAGGTGTGAATGGGACTGTGAATGGCTGTCTGTCTCTATATGTCAGTGCTGTGATAGAGTGGCGGCCCACCTATTGTGTAACCCGCTTTTCACCCAAGATCAGCTGAGATCGGCCACCTGCAACCTGGGTTTGGATAAGCGGCTTAGGAAAATGAATGAACGAAAGTACGATCTAAGATCTTGAGTGACCTCCTGTGGCAAACAACTGGTACTACAACAACTATGATCATAGTCTTTATTAGAAAACTCAATGAAAAATAATGAAATGGACAAGATATTTTGTGGGGAATGTTTCACTACAAACAGCTGCTGCAGCAGTGAGAATTAAAGTTGAAGACATTAAAACCAAAACAGTTGATCTTAAAAAGGATTAAACACCACTAGAGCTGAGGATAGCTTAGCAGTTAGCTAAAATAGGCTAAAACGCTCAATAGAGCTGAGGATAGCTTAGCATTTAGCTAAAATAGGCTAAAACGCTCAATAGAGCTGAGGATAGCTTAGCATTTAGCTAAAACAGGCTACAACACTTTGTAGGGCTTCGGGTAACTGCAAAGTAAAACAAACGTTTTAGTAGGTTCTTCACTACAAACAACACTTTTTGCTGAACCAATGGTCTCTTGACTTTATGTCTTGTTGCTAGAAAACTCTTGATGAGTGTAGCTTTAAATCTAAACCATCGTTTCCCCTCTCTCTTACGTTTCCACTGGTCCAGCGGGAGGTCTGTGTTGTCCATGGTCTGATCGTAAGGCTGCGCCTCAGTCTCCTCCTCAGTATCTCTAAACTCATTGAAGAAAGGCAGGTCGAGCGCCTCCGACGCACTCACCCTCTCCTCAGGGTCCAGGAGCAGCATCTTTTCCAGGACACACACTGCTGTGTTGCAAATATAGAGCAGAGCCGAATACACTAAAACTTACTTATTATACTAATAAAACATCCATGAAACTTTTTGCACATTTTACATTTTTTCCCCCAAGGAACTAACAATGTTTTCAAACTGAATCTGAACTGAGCACCTGGGGAAACTGCAGAACAGATATCTTTACCTACCATTTGAACTAGCTTTGGAGAAAACAGAGTGTAAATCTTTCTTCGGCACTTTTTGTAGACTTCTGATGTAGTTTTTTGCCTGTTGAGAGAGTGGAGAGGAGGATGAGAAAGTGTTTTTGCTGAGTTTTTCATGAGTCAAAGAAAAGTCAGGTATTTTGATACTTCTTTATAAGATGATAACTATGAAACTGCTGTGAAACTCACTGTTGGAATATATTGTCGTAACTATGAAAGCAAACTGACCACAGGCACTTGTCTCTTTGAAGTTTAAGGGAGCAAACTACAGACTTTTTACAACCACCTCTCAGGTTTACCAGCCAGGGAGTGTTTCATACAGATTTTGCATGTGTATGTGTGTGTGTGTAATGTTGCGGGCTAACCCCAGGGTACGACTTACATCTTGGCTCTGCAGCTTGACAACAAAGTCAGCAGCTGGAGTTCCTGTAATCTTCATGATCTCTCTGAGCTGGTCCAGGTCTGGCAGTAGCTGTGGTCAAGTATTAACTGCTGCGTGGAATTTTACTTCTCAAACATGAGCTTTTCAAAAAACAAAGACATTTAATTCAAATGAATCATGGAATAATGATGTTTGACTCAAGTCAAGTCGTTTTAATCAAGTCAAGTCGTTTGACTCGTGGTATGACAGTTAAGGATACGATCATTTCCTTTGAATAGCGGCTTTCCCAGCAGCATCTCTGCCATAATACAACCCGCGGACCAGATATCCACTGCAACAAAGAGCAAACATCAGGTTTCACATTTAACACACCGCTTTGCCTTTTTCTGTGCTCCAGCTGACTCAAAACATGAAAACTCTTTACCAGTTTGTGTGTAGTGCATCCAGTTGAGAATAACCTCGGGGGCTCTGTACCAACGCGTCACAACGTAGCCGGTCATTTCGGCATCAGCCTGCCTCGCCAAGCCAAAGTCGAGAATCTGAAGCAGTGGAAAAAAAAGCAGAACTCTAATACAGAAAAATGCTATAAAACTGCAGCATATACAGTATCACATTCACGTAGATGTTATTGTGCTTTTGACAACCAAATGTATGTTTCATGACAGTTTTTGAAAGCATGGATTTCTACCCATATAAGTCCTGGAACTTAGAGTACCTTTAGCTCGCAGTCTGGGTTGATGGCTAAATTTCCTGGTTTAAGGTCCTGTGGGACGAAGAGATGTGAGAGGAAGGAGATGAAGTTAATGATAGGAGACATTTCTTTGTATCTCCTTCAATTGAATTAATAATTACATCACATAGTCTTTTTCTCTTCCTAAAGCTCACTTGGAAGATCCTTGATCGGCAGGCTGCTACATTTTCCATTACTATATCCCACCGTTCAGTATAAACATCACAAATTGAGATTTTCACAATAACTTCATACAGGTGCTAATCTTTCCATGTAATAAGCAGTTCACTGAGTGGGTAACGTCAAAGACAGATGTTTATCCACCTTGAAACAATTCAATGACAAAATGAAATAGACAGCCTATCATTCTGTCTTAAAAATACAAAAAGGGCTCCTTGTGTGGGAATCAGGATGAATGGGATTGAGTTTGAAAAAGAGCAAGAACCCCACCCCCAAAACCCACAGTCTACAGGGTCAAAGGTCACATACCCTGTGGATGATCCCTGCAGAGTGGATATACTGAGGAGAGAGGAGACAGACAGCAACTTTAACTTGATTCGCCAAAAAAAAAACAGGCATGTGACCCTGAATTTTCCCCCTAATTATTAACACATGGTATCTAATAGAGAAAATATGTTGATTATGGTGTTCACCTTGAGTCCTTTCATCATCTGATAGACGAGGAACTGCACTCTGTCCTCTGATAATCTCTCCAGCTTCATCAGCTTGCCGAGATCAGTACCCATGAAAGGCATCACCAGGTAACTGTGGACCAGACAAGAGCAGTGGAATCATTTCAGAGGAACAACAACCTGTTTTATAGTTAGCACTTATGGACGCAAAGGAACTTACAAGTCACGCAAGCGGTCCAGTGAGATCTCAGCAGTGAAAACATCCAGCAGCCCAATAACCTGATCAGGAGAAATAACAGCAAAAATAAAATCTTATTAAAATAAAATTTAGTCATGAAATCGACCCCAAGACGGCCATGCTGTAATCATTTTTCTCCCCTAACCTGCCTATCTGTCATGCATCATGCTGCAGTCCAGTACCCCTTGATTTAAAAACCACAGAAGATGTTTGATACAGTTTGAAAATACTTTGCATTCTTACATTTTCATGCTTCATGTGTTTGAGGAGTCGCAGCTCTCTGTACGCCCTTTTGGCAAAAAGTTTGGACTGGAATGGCCGATGAAGTTTCTTGATGGCCACCTGCGACCCCGTCCGGCGATCCCATGCTGAACTGAAACCCACAGATACAAATCATCAACAGCTTCAATTCCTGCTTTAAAAATCAACTGTTGTAACCAAACTCAATCACTGAAGACGCTCTCTCTAGCAGACATTTGTCTCTGTATGTCTCTAAGGGAATCTCCAAGCCTAATTAAAAGCATCTAAATGGAACAGTGCCCCATTAATGACATTAATTATACCTGTGCCTTTCTCGCTATGGCAAGCCACAGTATCTGCTGGGAAACAAAAGGTCTAGTTGTAGTGGAAGACAATGTAGTGGTGCTTTCTATGCACTTAACCCAGGGTCTTTGACTTCTTCCAACAATGAGACTGGGGGGTGGTTTTCTTTGTTGACCCTCATCCATACAGCACAATGCAAAGAGAGGCCCTGCAGAGCCAGCTGTGGAGACACTGCTGACCAAAATATCCCCAAAACAGCACTACCGCTGCAGGAATATTACAGAATACTCAAAAACGAGTAAAACAATGTTGTAATCTTCTTATTTAAAATGAATTCATTGTGGCTGGATAAAAGTATATTGACATGTTGCTTATTAAATTTAGGCGTATTGTCTGTTTCTCATGCATATAGGAAAGTTTCTTCCTCTTCTTTATGCAGCTGTATAACATTTGCAATGCTACATAACTAGACAAAACAACGACTTTATTACCTCAGTACTGAATGCACGTGAAAATCCATAAGAAAAACAACAATAAAAGGTTTTGGATAGGAGTATTTAGTAAATGCACTGAATAGAATGACCTGCTATGAACCGTAAAAATCAGCTAAAACCAAAGTTCTATGATTTCCTCTCTGACTAAAGTCTTCTCACCACACAGTCCCATAGGCTCCTGTTCCGACCTGCTTCAGGTCCCGGTACCTCTCCGGAACCTCCCACACGGTTCTGTTGACCTCCTGCCGGTAATATCCCGTCCTGGACCGCACAGCCATTCCCTCCCTACCGACTCGACAAGGCTGAGGTCAGGCACAGTCTCCGCTCCGTCCTCTCATGTGAATAAACTGAAATGTTTTTTTTTTTTTTCAGACGCCAGAGACGTGCAGGTCGTCCCGCAGAGGAGAGTTTAATGGGGCGCAAATTCCTCCACATGAACCAGAGGATAGCTCGAGCGCTTTGCAGGGTCGCCCAACACCCCCAACACACACAAACACACACATTGTTAGTCACGGCTCCCGGTCGCCCGGGGCAGTCTGTGGGTGTGTCCACAATGTTGGGGAAACAGTTACAAAACATCTGTCCAGGGGTTACATCCCTATAATACTCATGTTATATCCCTGTTATGTTTGTGGGAAAATCCTGCAAAGTTAGCAAGTTAGCCTAGCTAACTAGCCTGTTCATTTGCGTTAATATTCATCACACAAGGGCATAATAAGTTCTCTAGCCTACCAGGGGCATAAAATACTAGTTATAATTAGAGTGAGGACATTGAGTACTTTTTGGTACTTACTCTCGTTTGGTGTATTAGAGTGTCCATGTTGCCTAAAAATCTATACTTGTTTTTTTTTTGTTTGTTTTTTTTTTAATGATAATCGCAGTGCTACTTTACTATATTGTACTATACTATACTATACTATAACATACCATACCAAAGCATACCATACTATACTATACTATACTATACTATACCATACCAAAGCATACCATACTATACTATACTATACTATACTATACTATACCAAAGGATACCATACTATACTATACTTTACTATACTATACTATACCATACCAAAGCATACCATACTATACTATACTATACTATACTATGCTATACTATACCAAAGCATACCATACTATACTATACTATACTATACTATATTATAACATACCATACCAAAGCATACCATACTATACTATGCTACACTATACTGTATTATATCCTGCTATGCTACAGTAACCTATTATTTTTGAAACTATACAGTATATTATCCTAAATAAATCCATACTAATACTATGTTCCATGTTACCAATGTTTACAATGTTGGCATGAAACTAGCAATACTAAAAAGCAATTTGCTGAAAATATAAACCAAGAAAGCTGCTGACAGAGTTAACAGAACCAATGGTGTTTTATTCTGTTGAAGCCAAGACTTGCAAAGTCATGTTACCCGTTGATGATAAATGAGAAAATCATCTGAATTAATTTAAAAACTGACAGCTGACATACAGTTTAGTGATTTGAAACTCATGGCTACCGTTGATACATGCCACCATGTATTCAAAAGACACCTCTTACTGTTAACATACATACATACAGTTTACGTTTACATTCGATTTGCAGTTTGCTATTCGTATCCACCACATATACAACATCCACATAAGCACATTACACTTGAACATTCAGAGCTCTAACGCACTTTGACTGAGACAGACGGTTTCGATTCATATGGACTGTAAATTCAACATTTTGCATCCAGTGATAATGGACAACTTCCACAAAAGGCTACATGTAGCATCCAGTGTGAACCACTACAGGCAAAAAATAGATAAGAGTAGGTTTCCTTTCTTCTGTTTCACAACGATGTTTCAAAAATGGTAAATTATATTTTAGTTGTATTATTGTTTTCTCTGAGGCAGAAATAATCTCGTTGGTTTGGTTATACTACAGCGGTACTAGCCAAAGAACCAAAGTTGAACTTTCTAAGGAACATGCCAAACAATATAGTCAAACCTTGCTAGCTTATCAAGGTAGCGAGGATTCTTATTACACTGTTATTTATTCCATATCTCCTTAAAATAAAAACTCATATGAGCTTTTATGCCAACCATGTGTGTACTACATACTGTAGCTATGTTGGTAATAAAATCTAACTTGA
>JAOWBC010000904.1:8317818-8331564 GCA_028566105.1 Hypoplectrus providencianus | reverse complement strand
AAGAACTACACGGCAGCGGAGGATAAGGGTTCTGTAACTAAACTTGGAAACTTAAATCTATTTCTGCACCTGCCATTGGTATTGAAACTGTACCCAAATAGTTTACAGATAAGACATCAGAAAGCATCTTCAGCAATTACATATGAAGCTGGATTTAATCTGAGTTTTATTCTTTATAAAAGTATTTTAAGTCTTTGGCAGATTAAAGGGACAGTTGGCCCCCAGGGACAGACATGCTAAAGGCTCCACCACCTTTCCTACATAAGAGCAAGAAACACTTTAGAGACGTAATATTTATGTCAATTTGTGGTCATTTTGTAGCCCTCTGCCGTTACATGACTCTTTGTAGCCATTTTGTGACACTTTATTTATGTCTTTTCCCCAGTTGTTGTTATTTTCTGTGGTCATTTTTTTTTTATCCCTTATTAGTTGGTAAGTGTTTGGTTGGTAAAAGCTACAGTGGCACAGGGCCTGATTTCTGATAGACCCGTTCAGTAATCTATCTATTAAAAGAATCCTTAATTTCACAATATCCGCGTGTCTTGACATTTTCACTGACATTAAGCATTACATTGAAAAACCTGTGATCATTGGCTTTGCACATTGTGGTTTAAAACCAGATGATTATCTCTACCTCAGCACAAAGTTTGTAGAACTAAAACTCCAGTATGCTGCAAGATGAGTGACGCAATAACACTGTCGGCATACTCTGTAAGCGCATGCTGCTTATACATATGTTACTTGTGAGGTCGTTCTAATGTTGAGATAAGCTATGAACTGCAGTGTCCCCAATCAAGGTAAAACAAAACAAAAAAAAAAAACATCCCCAGTGCTTTTATGCTATGGTCTAATGGATATATAAACTCTGCACTGTTTTCATTATCAAAACTAAAAAGAAAAGGAAACATGAAAGCCAAATATGGCTGTTTTATGGGAATCATGACTTGCATGGAGCTGGGTATTACATTATTATCCATTTTCTAACATTTTATAAAATGCTTGTGTTCTTAATTATTGTAAACATAACCTGGGGCTGTAAAAGACACAGCACAGAACTATGGAATCCTGATGGATCGCCGCCAAAGCCAACAGGTGATCAGAAATCAGCCATCAGCGGAAACTGTATATGAGAAGCGAGGTCGCACTGTAAACACAGACCTGCAGCACAGTCATTCTGCTCCAGCTTTGGCATATATTAATTACCTTGCTAATTAATAGCACAGTTGGTGTTTACTACTCTGTAAGCAGGAGAGGCTGACACTCATCCGAGGAAGAACAGTACTTTTTGTTTGCTTTTGTGTTATTATTTTTTTTTACTGCACGGAAAAGATAAAAATAAAACAAACAGAAAGTTGGTCACATTTCCTGGTAATACCTCTCTGACCCTCAGGCTGCTTTTATAGCAGCATGGCAGATGCAATAAGCAGTCTCAATGGTTATATAATACAATACCAGTAATATTCTGTAATAATAAAATGCACATAAATCATGCAGGCTAAATGCTAAGCTGCTCTGTGACATGACGTGGCATTGCTGCAAGCCTTTAAACATGAATCCCATATATGAGAGCACTGACTGCTTATGGCATTTGTCATCATGAGGGACTAGGTGGCACTCTGTCTTTGCTTTGGAAATCCTAGTGTGCGTTTTTATATCTTCTTTCAATATCTTTCTACCTCTGTAAACACAGTTCAGTTCCGTAAATTTGCTCCCTCATATGATTCCTGATGTCCTCTCGTTCCCTGACGCTGAGAATTCTTCCTCATTTCCCCTCGCTGAGCGGAGACAAAAGAGGAAGCAACTTTCTGGACAGGAAAGATCCTTCTATCAGATTCTAAAACGCTCCCTGTAATTGCAATGTGTGCATCTGGTGACGTGAAGACCGTCCTGCCCTGCTGCTCAAATAAACTCATGACAGGCAATCATAGACAATCACGCTGAGCAGAGGGAATGCAGGGTATTCTTCAGCCGGCTTGCCAAGTCTTTCTCCCAATCACTGAGTATGAGGTCCTTCTTCAGGGTTAGGCTGAGGCAGAGCAGAAACAGGCTTACTGCTCCACCTGAAGGCTGTCAGTCTTGCTGCCTGATGCTTTGATGCTGTTCACCTCTTCAAATACCAACTCTGTGCACGCACATAGGAGAGAAATAAGAGGAAGGAAACATGTAAGGAGGGCTGATTCAGGTTTCTGTTCAGAGATAAAGAGAATTTTTTTTTTGATCATTTTATCCTATAAGACAAAAAGTAGACTAAAAGGTCCTATAGACACAGGCTTTTTATTTCTGCTGTACAGTTTTGGAGCCATTTAAGGAAGTGCAGTTTTTGCCGTTTGCTTCATCATCAAGGCATATAACATTATTTTCAAAAAACTGTGAAAGGGCAAAAAAAAAACACTCCCTTGTTTAATTGTCCGAACATTGGTATTATTATTTAAAACCCCAAAGTCCTCTGGTGCAAGCTTTTATTCAGTGCGATTAGAATTGTGCTTGTTCAGCTTGGAAACTGGTCTGAAGCTCAAAATTAGGACGCAAACCATGCAAAAAAAATCCTCTGTGACTCCCATTGGCCCTGGGGCATTTCACGAACCATCAAAGTCCCAGCTGAATTCATACGTAATCACATTTGTGATGTAACACAAATATTACTTTGGTGGTGCAGTCAGCATTCCTGCAACAACCATGCAAACCTAAAATCATCACTGTATAATATCATGTGTTCAGAGCTCTGCACAAGATGGATCTGTGGTCCTAATTTGTGCAACTTCCTCTTCTGCAGAACTAAAAGGGCCCTTCTAAAATAGTTGGTACAAGGAAGTGTGAATATTATTTGTAAAGAAGTTGAGATAAAGACATGTTTTTGGTATCATCATCCATCAAGAGCAATAGTAGAAATTAAAGTGTATATTGTGAATGACAGTACTTTAAAACATATATTACCTTTCCATTCTTCTAGAGTCCGGTCTTTGCTCTCCAGCGTTTGGTCGTAAGGCGGGGCCTCTGGCTCGTCGTCTGGATCGTGGTACTGTGAGAAGTAAGGGTGGGAGAGAGCCTCGCTGGCCGAGATCCTCCCGTCACAGTCCAGAACCAGCATCCTCTTGAGTAGATCAACAGCTAACAGAGACAGGAGCAAGCAGAGAGGTAACAGGGGGATAAGGTAGGAGGTTAGAAATGAGTTTAAACCCAAAAGGCCAAACCTGTATAACTGAATCATTCATTTACAATACAGAGGATACAACCTGAGCTTCAGCAGCCGCTCAGAGCCCTTCACTTGAATCTAAGGAGTTCGTAATCCAATCTGTGGTGCATCACCCACCTAATGGATTTGCTCCTCTGAAGATCTTTCCCAGGTCCTGCTGGGGCATGAAGGGCAGAGACTGGATGTACTTCTGTGCCTGCAAATAGAGACCAGTAATCAATTCATTACATGTGACAATGTGGATGATTTGTGAATGATCAATCTCCCCAGCACTCACACATATTGACTACTCAATCAGCAGCCTTGTCAATGGAATGACAGATCTATTAGAGTAGGATGCCTACATCACTGGACACAACATAACAGATTAGTTTTCCCAATCAGTCCTCTTTTTTCCCCTCTTACATGTTCGGAGCAGATCTTCTTTAGCAGGTCAGGTGTTGGAGTCCCAACTACCTCCATGATTCTCTTTAGCTGGTCAATATCTTTGTGCAGGAGGAGTTAAGGGTGGTTCAGATTAGATTTGTCATATTGGAAATCAAACATCTAAGACAGAAACTCTGCTGAGCACTGCTGAAAGTCTGTCCCACAATACACAAAGATCAGTAAATCAAATGTGTTTTAGCTCTGCTTTTAGACATCCACAACTACTGAGATAATTCAGCCTTTTGTGACCGTTCCTATTCATTCCCCACTTCTCTCTGTTGATGCACCTCCTCTTCAGAACGGCCCGGGATTGTAATGCAAATCAACAAGAGGTCTGCATCCACAGGGCACTCTAAAGAGGTAATGGGAGGCTGATGCTAAGAGGGGAAACAGCTGTAAATTGCACTAGACTCTTGCCATGGTGATAAAGGATACAGTCAGTTCCAGGAAAAAGGACTTTTCCCTTCAGCAGCTCTCCCATAATGCATCCCACTGACCAAATATCAACTGGAAAAGAAATACCAAGGATTCATCACTGAATGTGTCCGTTTCTGTAAAAAGGGTTATGAACTACCTGTAATTTGACGGCATGTTACCGTTTTGATTATAGTGCATCCAGTTCAGCATGATCTCTGGCGCCCGATACCAGCGAGTCGCCACATACCCTGTCATCTCATCGTCTGTCTGTCGGGCCAATCCAAAGTCAAGGATCTGTAGGACAGGGCGGCAGATAGATAGATAGATAGATAGAGTTCAGGTTGAAGTGAGGGATTCGTAGGTTTAAACTGTTGGGTCAGGCTTACCCGCAGCTCACAGTCCTCATTCACTGCCACATTACTTGGCTTGAGGTCCTGGGAAACAAAGTAAGGAGGACAAAGAAGGAGAAAAACATGATTACATTGGGCCAGCAGTTAGCTTTCGTTTTTAATACTATTATAAATACAGCTATTGTTTGGGTATTTCAAAAAAGCCATTCCAGCACATTTAATGTCATTGCAGTTTGCACCATCAAACATATTTTACTTAAACGTTTTATATGTAGCATTAACATGTCTATCTAAAAATAACTAGTCGTGTGACAAGTTGTGTATTAACGACCAAATATTTCCAACAGTGTTGAAACCCAGAAAAAAAACTGTAATTGTAATTCATAAAAAAGCATCAAAAATAAGGCTGAACCGTTTAGAGTTGTGATAAAAATGATCCATAAGGCATCTAGAATATTTTCAGTGGGAAAATGAGGTTGCCAAATACAAAGCTAATGCAGAATAGGCTTTTATTCTAATTGAAACCAGGCAAGTGCTTTAATGTTTCCTGCAAACGTCATGGTCAAAAATGTCAAGAAATGCAAAGAGAAAGCTCTCACTCTGTGGATCAGTCCCGCTGAATGGATGTACTGTGGGGAGAATAGGGGAGGACAGAGGAGAGAGGACATAAAGCGAGACAGGGGTCAGTAGTGCAGTTCACCATATTAGCCCCGGCCTAAAGGGAGGCTGCTTTTGTCTGTCCCGTGGTAACCGTGAAGGCCAAACAACCGCTGGACGGTTTCAGGGTTCGCATGAAAACTTTGGAGAGAAACAATTAGAGTTTGTCCAACTGGATATAAACCAATTATTTGTATACATACTTCGACAATGCATGTGAATGCCGGTTGCAAATAAGAACACTGTGATTTCAAAGAGAAGGAACTTTTTCACACGGATTTTTCTTTAATTTTCTTAGTCACTCATGAATAGGCAATTATAAATATTATACTGGGTATTAAAAGAAATCAGATTGAAATAATTCAAACCTCAGTATATATTTTTCTAATAGGTTTATAGTTGGAAACTCTTTAACACAGCATGATGCTTATTTTTGAAATTTTGATCTCAAAGACAGTAAAATCGATAATGAAGCAGTCTCTGTTTTAGGGCGGGGTTACAATTTAATTGATTTAGCATCGCCATCCAAACATGGTTAAAATCACCAATGGCATGGCAAAACCATAGAAAATAAACTAATGCATCCCCTCACTGTGACTGCCACCACTTCTTGTATACTCTCTATGACTATAGCAACTTAAACCTGGATGGTTTAGTGATATGAATTCCAATGAACACATCTGGAACATGACAGGTGGAGCCAGTGGAGGGGTACTTCATCTGTCAGGGCTGTGGGGGTTCAGATGGGAATTACTGGTATGCTATCTGCATTCTATCTCATAAATTATGTATGCATGGCATACAGCAAGTGTATCCTGATGCTGTAAATTACCTTGAGGCCACGGAGAAGCTGGTAAATTAAGAACTGCACATGTTCGTCTGACAACCTCTGAAATTTCACAATATTATTGAGGTCTGCACCCATGAGGTTAGTCACCAGGTAGCTGGAAAAAGAAGAAGAGAGCATATGTGTGAATGGGGGGTTGGGAGGTCTCAGATTGAGGAGAACATAGTAATGCTGCCATGGCAACCACAAGACATCTCTACAAGCCCGTAATCCCCTAGGATCGCCTCCACCAACACCCTGCCCTATAATGACAGGATCATCCCATTTTTGGTGAAAGGTGGACAGCGGTTTATCTCCTAGTAAACATGAAGGATAACACATTTACAGTTCATTGAAGTCCTCTAATGTTGCAGCAGGTGTGAAGACATCCAGCAGCCCTATTACCTGCAGAGACAAAGACAGAGAGAAGCAGAGCCGATCAATAACAGAGGGGAAACATGCAGAGAGCTGCGGCTGTCTGACTCTGGGTATTTTCATGAGCAGCACTAACATTCTCGTGTTTCATGTGCTTGAGCAGTCTGAGTTCCCGGTACGAGCGGCGGCTGTGGATCAGAGACTGAAAAGGCCTGGACAGTTTCTTCACTGCAACCTTCTGACGTGAGACGACATCATATGCTGAACTGGTGAGAGAAAACAGTGAGAAGAAATATTAAAAAACCTTTCTGAATGTACTTCACTATACCTGAATTGTTATATTGACTAAATCCAGCTTTATAAGGAGTTCAATTCTCAAAGGACGGAAGAATGTCATAGGATACTGATATATTTCATGACACAGTGCCACACAAATAACTCAGTGTAGTTGAAAAAAGTAACTCAAAAGGAAACAGGATATGCAATATCTGTAAAGAATTGAATTCCATGTCTCAATGTCTCAAATGTCTGCATATGAAGATACATCAAGGAGTTTGTTAGCTTAGCTTAGCTTAGTTTAGAATACATACTAGAAAGAGAGGAAAAGAGATAGCCAGCTCTTTTTTAAGATTAAAAAAAACCCTCCCCACTACACGCTCTAAAACTTGAAAATGCATTGTGTAAACATTGTAATTTTTGTTTAAAAGGCAGTAATATATGGGACAGTTTCTTGATGATTAGTCCCTCTGGTTTTGTTATTTCCCGAAAGAGCTGTGCTAGCTGTCTTCTCTTGATCCCTGTCATTATATAAAGCCTAGTGAAGTCCAGCACATTGTTTCGTGGCAAAAAACCCAGACACGGTTTAGTTTTCACACCTATTTTTTTTTTGGAACAAAACAAACTTGATATAATTATTGAGCGAGTGTAGTGGTGGTAGGATTGCAGAATACAAGTCTAACTGTTTTCCCAACCCTATTTTTCCCCAAAATGGCAAACTACTCTTCGAATCTGCTATCTGCTGAGGATACTGAGTGTATGTCTGCATAATAATGATAAATTATTGGGGGAAAGAGATACAGACAGACTGACGAATGCATAAGGAAGGAGATGGTGAAAGAGGATGTGGTGGAACAAGAGAGGCGTGGATGTCAGACATTGTAATACTGTGGTGGTTTATTTCATCTTGCTCTTTTGAAATGTAAATGTGTTTTCCACGTATCAAACGATTTGCCCTGCTACTACTGATGCTGCTGCTTTTGTGCTGCCAATGTCTGTTCAGTCCTGCAGGCTTTTCCACACTCGCAGCAGAAACAATGCAGCCAACAGAGAAAGGAACAGACAAACAGGAAGGAGACATGGGTGAGAATTGTGAAATAGTGTGCAGCAGTGCAGGCACGAAGTAGAAGTGAAACACTGACTGGAAAAAATGGATTTAAAGAGAGCAAGAGAAGATACTGAAAAGAAAACCTATTCTATATGTGTGTATCAAAAACTGCATCAATGCATCAACTTTAATATAGATTTAAGATTTTTTTTTTCTGATCCCTTAAAGGGAAAGTCCCCTGTTTTCAGGTTTTCAGTTCATCTGAATTTTGATATTCAGGAGATTCTCACTAATGAGGCGTACTTTTGGAGAGACCACAACTCGCTTCAGCTGTGAAGTGTGATTTCATAGATTTCATAATTACATTGTTAGAAAGCGTTTTCAGCAAAGTCTGAAGCAGCATAGATGACAAATGGCAGTATTTGGCTGTCCCTTAGCTTAAGGAGAAGAAAGTGACACTGTATTATATGTAATTTAGTGCAAAAGGAAACTGTAAACCACACCCGATTGACCAAAACCCTGCTTGATTTGGTACAAAGCACTCTGATCTGTTTTATCTTATTGCGGGTGGGATAACTAGCTTTGCAAAACTCAATTTCTCCCTGCACAATGTTGAGCTACTATAGAGTTCTAGAGAAAAAGCCATCAACCTATCCTTCGATTTCTTTTTCCCTGAAAACCTGCGAAAATTCAGTTAACAGCAGAAACAGGATCTGGTATATGGTCACCTTGAAACTATGAGGCGTTCAAGTGCCCACCAAATGATGCACGTCTCCTGTTTATTCCACAGTATGACTCACTGTAAATATTACTGTATCACTTCATGGTGACCTGCAATGCTTACATGCATGAGTACATGATACACTTGTGGGCTGTGTGCATCCATGTGTCTTGTAATCACCTGCTGCCAGTCCGGATGTCCCTGCCGGGCTTATGCCAGGACAGCAGCCAGTCTCCTCCATCTCTGACATGAAGCAGGCCTCACTGCCTCACACATACCTTCCCCCCTGCCATCTTCCATACATGGGCCTGACTGCGCTGCTGTCAGCACACACAGCTCAGCCAAGGCATCGATTTCTCTCCTCTACTTTTGTCTCAGTGTTGTTTTTTATATGCAAGCTCTTAATGCACCACCAGTTTCCAAAAGGAAGAGGGGGAGGGATTGGCTAATATCAGATACGAGACGATTCAAGTACACTGTTTATCCAGCCAGGAAAAGTGTTTTTGTATGCATTGTCTGATCTTATCATTTAATGTGGTTCATTCGGATGAAATCAAACAGAAAACCTTTATGGTTTGCATATGGGGGGAGGATGTTGACGCTTGCAAATACAAAGAGAAAATGATAATTTATTCTTTAGATTTTTTGTCCACAGGCTTTGTTTGTTGCATCCAATACTGCATCCAATGCATTTTTCAGTTATATGCATTTGCCAAGAGCTAGATGAGGAGATACAGCTTATATATCTGTATGCTGAATATTAAACTTCAGCCAGCAGTTCAAAGCCAGGAGATAGCTAGAATTGCGCCGTCCAAAAGTAACACAATGTTGTTGGAAATTAGTTGTTTTTTTTCACAGCTGGTATGCCTTGATTTAAGAATATCTTATAGTAGTGTTTTGATAACCTCTGTAACACTCTCCAAGTAAATTTTAGAATAACCAGTAGGCTTGGTCAAACAAGGGGAAGAACTCCTAGAAAGGGCTTAAAATGATAAAAAGGGCGCAACAGCAAGGCTAAATATTAATAATACATAGTTCTGCACCACTATAGAAACAGAGTCAGGTTTGTGAAAGGCCAGCAAGGTAACCTTTAGAAGGATGCTACACCAACTGTCACAATTACTAAAAAATACAAGAAAATAAGTCACAGAGCCAAAATGGCAGGGGTAGCATTCACTTAATGGAAACATTTCAACTCTCAGGCTAAATGACACTCTCTAGTTTGATGCATCGTCACATGCTAGCTTAAGTTAGCGCTCAAGTGTAACGTCTAACATTATTAACGCTGCCATTTTGTTGACGATTTCAACATTTAGATAATCAGCCAAGGCTCTGGACAGAGCTAGGGTAGTGATTTTGGGGGTTCCCCCTTTGTTGAGTCAGCATGCTAAGCTATGCTAACTGGATGTCTGCTGTACTTTCACACCGAATGGGCAGAGTGATAATGATCTTCTCATCTTCATCTCTAACAAGACCAATGAATGTACTTCCCCAAAATGTGACATTCCTTCTTTTAGCACTCCTTTCAACCTCCACAGGTACACACATACCAACACTCACACATGGACATACTCGATCATTACAGCCCACATGCATCTGGGTCTTTCAAATGGCACTGCAGTCACATGATAGACATCATCTCCCCCAGACAAGATCAGCAACAAATCAGAACCCCAATATTGTTTTCCGCTCCATTTCGATCATATCTCCAAATGACGGTCTGACAGGCACTGACTTCAAACTGCTGACAGGAGAAAATTAAGCAGTCATGTTTTATTCATACTCATCCAAATGACAGGCTTCGTGCCAAAGTTCTGGTTTACAGAACAGATGTTACATATGGTTACATGAGATGAAAGCAGCCTTGATCAGCTTTGTGCATATTCTCACTTGTTTAGTCTCGACCGGTCCAAAATTGGCCCACTTTAAGTCTCAAGAAGCAGAAGCAGAATAGAGAATATTCAATGGGATTAGGATTTGACAGCAGAGAGGGAGCAGAGAAGACAGTAAATCTGGATTAGGCAAGGGATATAACAGGGTTCAGTACAAACTTTTTGTCTCATGACTTATCAAAATTCAAGAGGCGTATGTTAAATTATTGCATAAGCTTTGTATTCGTAATGCTTCACACTTATATGTGTGCTTTGCAGCGCTTAAATCTCCCTTTCCTTACTATCTAATACTCTCCCTTACACCTATCTTTTGCTAAACTCTGTCTGAGTCTTTAGGTTCTTCTTCTCCCATGGGTGATGGGGGTATAAGTTCTTTATCTCTTGCTATAATGGATTATATTAGCTTGTCGGATCCTTGACCTCACGCTTGCAGCCTCAAGAGGGTTCACCGAGAGAACCAGCCGCTATTTAAGATAAATGATGAGAGCTGTTTTACTGTGCATCTCTAGAGGTGGACTGTGGGACTATCCTAACCCCCCATAACGACACACACACATACATATGTTGTGTTATAAAGCCCCATCCCCCAGCTGGTTTCTCGTCATGAGAAAGTCACTGACAATGGCTGGAGATCAACATTAACAATGCAGGGCAATACTGGGTGGTGTGTGGAGGAATGTCCTTTGTGTGTATCTATGTATAATTTAAGAAAGAGTTTTAGTTAAGTCTAGGCATAGCACCAGTGCTATCGTTGACACTTGTGTCGATATCTTGCTTTGGCAAATATGACAGCCCAGAAAGACCAGTGCATAGGACAAGAGGAAGAAAACACCTGTTCATCTCAAATCTGCTTGTATCTTAGGAGGGAGATGTAGACAATGAATATCACATTAACTTTGTAAAACAATTTTAAACTAACCATAATGAATGTTCTATTGTATGAAGAAACATTCAGTTTTGTATAATTAACAATATAAAAGATGCAATGACTACGGTATTAGCTGAAAGGTATCTTAAAACATTCAAAATATGAGCATTTAAATATGAGCTAACATTATCAACAGGAGGAGAAGATGTACCACTTGATGCGACATTAACAACATATTTGTATTGTGTTGCATAGATATCTACTAAAAATAGCAGGGTAACCAGCTATCCCTAACTTGTCCTCCCTTGCAAACACTTGTCCCACCAGAGGCAGTGAATCTCTGCAGCATCCATTTGGCCCCCTAAAAAAACATCAATTTTAAAAGATTTCTGCACTGGAACATGATGGGTTGAGGATGATAAAGGGGCGCTTTTACCATGAAAAGCTCAGGAAAATAGTCCTTTTCATAACCCTGTGATGAATCCAGAGTTCTCAGAGCAAAAGCTGTGCATGAAAAATTTATAACAAAGATTAAGCACTGAGATTCCCATGTTTACACAAATAGACTGAACCTTCAGAGATCATGTGTAGCAAATGTGAATGCCACATTGCTTAGAGCAACATGTTTTCTTTTTCTGTTAAAAAACATGTTACATGTGCAATTGAATAGATGCTTTGATATCACTGCACAGGCATCTGTGGCAAGGGAGTCCAAAATAGGAAGGAAACCTTAACCTTGGCTGTTTCCTGTATTAAAAATGCCCATGTGCATATAATCTTCCTGAGGGTATGAAATAGCTAAAAGCAGTCATCATCCAGGCCTCAACATTTTTAGCATTGTGCTATTCTGAGCTTTAAAGCAGTGATATAGGCAAGATGTTGATGCAGCAAATACTCCAGTGGGAGCTTGAATAAGAATGTGGAGCTCATATGGACGAGCACATTCAGAGAGGGTCTTGAAATATTAGAAAATTGATAGTCCCAGTCCTTGATTATGATTGGCTGAGCTTTGTTCCAAGGTGTAAAGTCTATAACTACATTATATAAATATTACTGTACCAAACAATTTGAGGATGAGAATGGCCATATGTAGCCAACACTGTCATTCAACACAAATATGAAAAAACATAATTAAATTATTGCAAAATACAAAGAGAGTTGACTAGGATTCACTGAGAACACTTTTGTAAAATAAAGAGAAACAAAACAAAAAATTAATTGGTGTTGCCCAATCCACCATCCTTTTATTTCCATCCAAAAGCAGTCAGAGAACACCAATGACTTACTTCATTTCATCTGAAGAAACTTAGAATGTTATGTCTTCTCAGGAATGAAGTTGCAGGATTTCGCAACATACACTGACGCAAAGCAGGGCTACATATTTAGTAATTCAGTTGAGTTTTCTTTTGATAGTTTGGAGATGCTTAATGGACATGTGTCAGGGGTGTGGTCAGACAGACATCTGAACACATAATCTTTTTCATGTTTAGAAAAGATATGATTATCCTACCAGGATCAGTCACATAATCCTCTCTCTCCTCATTTCTCTTAGGTAACTGACAGCCTGCTATTACAGCTTAATTAATATTGACTGTCGGAGGTGGTTATCACCATGACACATCGCCATGGCAACGTGATCCCACCAGCTGATACAGAAACTGGTTCAAAATTAAAGCAAATGCATCTAAGACTGACAGTGTGCAGTCACACAGAGGGCTTCCAGTGAGGAGGGTGGGTGTGCAGGTGTATGGTACATGCTAAATGATGATAATGCCTGCTCCTGCTGGAGGCTCCAAGGTGTCGGAGACTTGCATTGTGTCATGCTGAGAGAGCAGCTGGGCCCAGGTTTTTTGCCTTCCAAATGGGGCATAGATCTTTAGGGTCCCATCACCACCAGCATCTGCAGAGTTGCTTCTTAACGACTGTGCGTGCACGTGCGCGTGTGCGGGATTATTTGGGAAATTCCTGTACTGATGGTGTCTCATTCTTTAATTCATTTCCACACGTATGGGAGCAGCAGACAGTGGGGGTGCGGGATCAAAACAAGTCCTGCAGACCTGCTGTGTCTTTCTCCAAGGAAAGCATATTCATATTAAATCAAACGAATACTATTATATTTTTTGCAGTGCCAAATGCAATTAAAAACATATACCGCGATAATAACAACACTGACATTAATACAACCCCAAACAATCATTTACCATAAGCTTCCTACAGACACAGCCGACACGTACGCATCGCTATGCTGGTGCATCATCACCAATATACGATAAATGTTGTGGCTGTGCAGCCTCGCCCCTCCACCCGCCCTGCACACACACAAACACACACACACACACACACAAGCACTCACCACACCGAGCCGTAGGCACCGGAGCCAACCGGCGTCAGGTTCTGGTATCGCTCCGGAACCTCCCACACAGTCTTGTTCAGCTCCTGTCGGTAAAATCCTGGTCTGGGAGACATATCTCCGCTACAGAAAAAGAAGGGAGTGAGCAAAACAGGAAGAGAGAATGGAAATGAGCGGAGGGAGACGGAAGATGGGACCAGAGGCGCGGGCCGCCGTCTGCTGCCTGTGCTGATTGCACCAGTGACAGCCAAGCTCTCTCTCTCTCTCTCTCTCTCTCTCTCTCTCTCTCTCTCTCTCTCTCTCTCTCTCTCTCTCCCCCCCACGCCAGCCCCAACCACTCTCTCTAG
>JAOWBC010000904.1:8292554-8305155 GCA_028566105.1 Hypoplectrus providencianus | reverse complement strand
TGTGTGTGTGTGTGTGTGTGTGTGTGTGTGTGTGTGTGTGTGTGTGTGTGTGTGTGTGTGTGTGTGTGTATGTGTGCTTTTATTAGCCTGTTTGTGTGGGTGGGTGAAGGGGGCTACACTGCAGGGGTCGGCTGCTGTTTTTGTTCGTGTGTGTGGCAACCACTGTAAGCCTGCCTCATGTTACTGTAACAAGACTTCCCAATTTCCTCCGGTGTCACAAGCCTACTCCTTTCTCACCCGTCCCCTCCCACGGCTTAACCCAGAAACCAGCCTTTTGCCCCTGAGCCGGGTATTTCTCAGAAGAGACGCAACACAATATTTCCGCTCTGGAGTTTGTGTGTGTGAGACTTTACATGATTAAAGCTAGCTGACCCTCGAACAAGGCGGACAAACCTTATTGATCAAGATAAGGAGACCACACACTCTTTCTGCAGAATTACCCTCTGTGTGTAATGTGTGACTTAGGTGAAAGGAAATGGCTACATGGAGGAGTCATCTTTGCTATGGCAACTCACACACTTTAAACACACACGCAGACATGTCAGCAGCATCTGTGTGTCCTTGAAGCAGCCAGGAAACTGCTCCAGTAGTGTATTAAATAAGTATAATAGCAGTAAAGAAACACAGAAATGTAAAATGAATGCATAGAAATATAATCACAGGCATGTTGCAGGCTTAGAGTACAGTTTGACCCCCCGTACCGGCTGTGAATATCAGAGCGGGGAAGTGATTAATACACACACACAAACACACAATGAGCTCCTGTCCCAGATGATTGGGATTATATGCAGTTTGTCCACATCTGCTTCCTGTAGCAGGCCGAGCTCCAGAGCGGGAAACACCACCAGGCAAATACCGGTAAATGTTTGTGACAGTGGAGTCAACAGTTTTAACTGAAATTCAAACATGTCAGAGTATTGGGGTTGTATGTTTGGGCTGCAGAAAAATGCCTTCCTCCCAGGGATTTCAGTTTTAATTTCCCTGCAGATGATATACATATTTCTGTACTTATGCATTGAGTTTTTCAGTGTGTTTCTGGTTTCAAGCTTATTTCAGAGACAAAAATGATAGCGAGGAGGGAGGGGAGGTCATGCTGGGAAAGTTGTGTCATTCTGGACTTCAGAGGGAGAGTCACATGGTGGTCAGCTGCAGAAAAGCACAACTAGGGGTTCGGTGTCTCACTAAAGGGCACTGAATATAAGTTATGTAAGTAAATACGACTTATAGCTCAGAATGCTTTATATCTTCCTTTATTCTCTCACTTTTTGTAGGAGCTGCTTGAAGCTTTGCAAGCTTAGAGCACAAGTTCCTCATCTTTTTTTCCCCCATTCGTTGCCTGTTCTGTCCCTAAAGCTGGCCACTGTATTGAAACAGTTAATAGATAATGGATAATACTATCTAAAACAGTCAAACTTGATCAATTTCTCAGTATTTTCATATATCTATTAAGAAAAATTAATAGAAATTAATGAAAGGTTGGCAAAAAAAAAGAGGATGATTGTGATTTTACCATTTTTAGATTTCAAAATATTAAAACAACACCCTAAACCTAAAATAATTAAAAAAAAATCAATATATTTTATTTTAAATTTCACCCAAAATAAAGCTTTTAAGCTAATGCATGATTAGTTTAATCTCCTTTCATTGCATTTCCTAACTTCTGGTGCTTCCCCCCAAGTTAATCAGGGTTTATTTCTGACAACATACATAAAAACAGTATGTGGAGTGTTAATCATAAGTTATGCTATTTCCTTGGACATTGATATGATATTTGCTGATGAAACAAAGAAGGGATATCACATGCTAATCAAACACAATCAGTTTTGATCGGCCTCTGACTGTCCCTCCATTGCTTTCATTTTCTCCGTCCACATTGCTTTGTTGGATGTTGTCACACACTGACTCATTAAAACCTGCATACCACATATGGTATGAGTGTGTACTGTACATGCCAAGCTGAGATTTGAGGTCTCAGAGGAAGTGGGTACCAGAAGTGATGCTGATTTTAAATGTCTGGCTGAAGCGGGGGCTTTCAGTTCAGCCCAGGTGCTTCCTGCAGTCAGTGTGACCGTATCGCCACCCACATACACGCAAGTTGCATTCGCAATCTCATAAATATAGACGCAGGTTAGCGGCTAATACATACACTCACTCTATACACAATACGTCTATTTTACTTTTACTTCTGGTGGTTTTTTGGTGATTACAATCTTTTAAGTTTATTTTGGGGATTCCTGTTTTAAAACATTATGTTCCGCTTTTTGTGTCGTCATCTTCTCTCGCCTGTGTGACTTGCGTAACAGAATAGACATGCGGCGATTCGGTCAGATGGTTTAAAAAACTGAAAATAAAAGAGTGACAGACACAGAAAGGCAAAGCTAATTAAAGGAAAGCACATTCTGCTCTGTGCCAATGAATGACAGGCTGCTACACCCCAAGTGTGTGTGTCTGTGTGTGTGATCATGCAGGCTCATGCTATCAGTGCTCCACTGACCTATATTTGGCCAGTAGCCATAAAGTGGAAATCACTGCACAATGCAAGCGTGTGTACATGTGCGTGTGTGTGTACACGGCTTGGCAGCTGATGCTAGTGATCAGACACTATCTTTGTCAAAGATCTTCAGCTAATGAGGGCGCCTCACGCACATGCATGCACACGCACACACACAGTCTGGACCCCCTGACTCATACTAAAGGTCAGGGTGGGGTTTCATGTTATTTCCTCAGTGATTGAGCTTGATTATTCAGCTCTGTTTACCTGGTAGACGAACAGTGGACACCTGACATGGTGACCTGTTCTCTAAAAAATCTTTTTCTCTGAACAAACTAACAAAACATTTCAAGGAATGAGTCGCCATTTTGTGAAATATTTTTACGCTCTTTGTGGGCAAAAGGCTCATCATAGGATTTACAGTACTCTCATATGACTCGACAGTCAGCTGTTTAGTTAAACATGTTGATGAGAAAAGTGGGAAACCGCTACAGGCTTCACTTTATCTGAAGACATCAAGATTTTTCCCAGTATCTTGCTGCACTCGTCAAGATATTATTTCACTGTTTTGGTTGTGTGCTAAGCTAACTAGCTGTTTTCTCCACCTACATATTCCTTGTGAGAGCACCATCAATTTTCTCATCTAACTCTCAGCGAAAAAGCGAAAAAATGTATGAGCCCAAGCTGTTAAACTATTCCCTTTCTGCTGCTGTTTATATCACATCCCCGTCCTTTCACAACGACACTCTTTTTTTATTCACTGGATTAATATATAATGGGCTCAACATTTGGTGCAGTCAAATTTTTATGTATAGCTTAATATGACTTTGCACATTGCAGCATTTTTTTTTTTGATTTGGGACACTAATGCCACATGGGGATAAAGAAAGCAGCGAGAATGCCAATCAGACTTATTGAATTGACAGAGGGAGAGAAGTGGAGCTACACACTCACGTAGACCCTTTTAGCCTCTGTGCTGTAGCAGTGCATCTTTTCCCCGCGTGCTCGCAGCGCGGGAGATTGATTTTTCTGAGAGCATTGTAAGGGGTGACCTATTTTAGCGTATGCGTGTGTGTGTGTGTGCGTGTGCATGGAAGGTGACCGTCAGTGCAGCCTTTCTGCCACTAGCGCTCGACACCCACACTTCCTGGTCACACACACAAAAAAATTTTCCCATCCCCTCTGCAGGAAGGGCATGCCAATCAGTGCATACTGCTAAGTTTAAGAAGAGAATGTGTTTCGCTCGACGTGTGTGTTTGTGTGTGTAAATTATTCAGTGTGCCAGGGAAGTACAGCGATGCTGACTTATTCAGCCAGGAGACAGAAAGTAGGTTAGACCCACTAACAGCTACATCTCTTTGGTTTTACCTCTCTCTACCCACACACTACTTTCCAACTCTGTTGGCATGGTTTAAATCTCTTTTTACTCTTTCTTTTTCTTATCTTCTTTTCGTTTGTCTCTCCATCTGCGTCTCTCTCGCCGTGCCCAGTAACTGCCCCGGCATCCTCGAGCCATTTTAGGCCGAGTCAAGTCATTGTGAAGAAATGTGTCTGCGAGCACACATGACTCAGTCGCACCCTGAAGGGGGTCTGTGAAGTCGGCACTGGGCTTTATGGGGCAACGCCCTACGTGTGTGTGTGTGGCAGTGGAAGTCGAGCATTCACAGGAAACTGGCCAGCTCTGTCATGCTGTTTTACTCCCCTGACTGATAGGAAGTCAGAAAGTAATAGGAACAGAATGGTAGAAATATTGTGTGGAAGGTTGTGAGAAAGAGATTTTGTTCTGCAAGACGACCTGGATGCACAGAACTCAGATACAGAATCTCAGCCCGTCCGAAAAGTTGAACACAAGTTGAACTTTTGACAAAAGCGCAAGTGAACATAATCTAACAACAGATGTCCGTCAGCTGTTGAAATGTGGGTAATGTTCTTCACATGTTCTGCAGACACAACCACAACAGTGCAGCGTAGGTGGTTTCACAGCGTTCCTGACTTAAAACGTGTGAAACCATAGAAAACTTTTTGATGAGAGTTTCTGGTGTTTTGTAACTTCCCTTTCCTGTGGAGAGAAATGTTTCCTGCGATGTTTGGTACCTACTCTGTGTGCAGCATACTTATTAAGGTAGAAACATTGGGGAGAAAAATATTCAGCTACATCTGTATTCTTATAAGTTGTTTTAAATGTGCCAATCTGTTTTTCTGTAAATCTTCATATTTTATAAGTTAGAGCTGTCAGGTTTTTGATTTTTGCAATTATGCTAAAAATGCGCTTGTTTCAGATTTTTGTTTTTTGTCAAGCTGTGTCCTCACTTACTGGTAAAAACTCATTTTCGTTTCATTTAGGTTGAAGTAACCTGCAGAAATTATGTTTTTTTTTCAAATCATTTGTATCTCACTGGTCCTTAAATTTTTATTTTTTTCTTCCCTATTCCCCTCGCTGGCCTTACTAACTGTAATTCCCCAATATCCATGTCTCTTAGGTTACACATTTATGTGTGAATATTTGTATAGTTGACCAACTTTTTATTCTGCAATATTGGAATTATTTTAAGTAAGAGCTAATCATATATCTTCTGAATAAAAGCCACTGCCTACAAGTCCTTTACAACGGACCTGTGAAAATATCTGGGTTTGATATGATCTTTGCAAAGAACCACCCCATGATCATTTTCATTGAAAAATAGAAAAATGATGGGGAAAAGTCTCATTCAGATATCAATTCAATGATCATTATTCCCTTTGATAGTGTGAACCGTATCGGTAAAGCAACATGAGTAGTAGAAATTATCATATTTTTTTGCATACATTTTGCAGCTTTATTTTGGTTTCCATTCCCAGTCACTCGCACATTTTTCGGACAATGACCTGCTCTATACAGACACGGGCTAAATCGGACATTGACATCGGACATGGACTTTTCTTTAGAAAGCTGGCAGCCTTTTAATGTCCGATTCAATTCATTGGGACATGCGTTCTAACCTACAGCTCCTCGGGTAATGTCTAGACAGGACCAGGGTTGTGTGAAAGGGACTATTGACTCATCATAACTGACACCAACAATGATAATTACTCGCTGCCCTAAAAGATAGACAGACTGATAGATGAGAGGGATGAGGAGGAGAGAGGCTTGTAATTGTAATACAGAATTATAATTACATGACAAAGATAGTCGTTTGTTATCATATTGGAGAAGGTGATACAGTAAAAATCGAGTAGAAAAGAACACTTGAGTAATGATAGATACGGGGATGTTTACTTTTCTTTGCCCTCTTTCTCTGAACCCTCCCCGTCCTCCATTGAGGACAGAAGCTAGTGCGAAGCGACAGAGTGTGTAAAGAGAGCGTGTGAATGGACGACAGAAACAAGGAATAAAAGAACCCATTAGCTTAGTTACCAAGAGCCTCTTAAAAGCCTTGGCTCTCCCTCTTTCCTTCAACCCCCCCCCTTCTCCCTCCCTCCTTCCTCTCTGTTCACCTCCTCTTTATTTTTTTGCCAAATCACTCCTTTATCTAAAATACCCATATCTCTTCTTTTTTCTGTTCACTTATTTCTTTACCTCTCTTGTCGGATTGTTTAGAAAAGGTACAGAGCAGCAGGCAAGGACTCTCTGCCTCTGCTTTATTTCGTCTGCATCCTCCAGGCTTAACCATTATTTGTCCTGTGTGTGTGTGTGTGTGTGTGTGTCTGTGTGTGTGTTTTATGTAACAGGGGAAGTAAGAGTAATTAGAAACAGGGTCCATCTGTGGGACAATGGAAAGTAAAGAGAAAAATGGCGAGACAGACAGTAGCTGGGTCCCAATCCAAGTTTTTTTTCTCTTTTTTTTCTGTTATCATGTATCACATTTAAAAAGCTGTTTTCATATATGTGTAGTGTATTTTTATTATCAATTCTGAGGTTATGGGCCTTATGAATGGTTGAATTTCACTATAAATGGTTCCTGTAAAATATCTGTTTATGACAGCTTCTCAGAAGTGTCTGATTCATATTTCTACAATTAAATTGCAACTCAGATGTCTTTTTACATTGTTCAAGTTGATGGAAAAACAAACCAAATCCATAGTCAAGCATGCAGTACTTAAAATGTTTTCTTAAGATATGCTTTCATGGAAATGTTTCAGTTTAAAGCTATTTGTTGTAGGGTTGTGCTACTGACACATGATCTCATACATGTATGTGTAATATGATTTAGACATTTAATTAATTTGAGAAGATGTATCTACTGACCGATATATTATCAGCGAGTATTGGCCTATCAGAGACATATCTGAATCGGTGTATATGCTCGTCCGATATATGCCTCCATGAAGCTCTTTTTTTTCTACACAATGTTCAATGCACACAATGTTGCGAGTCGTAATTTAGCAATTTGACCCAGTATTGGAGGATTATTGATCTTGGATCAGTACACAATCACTGTAAATGAAAAGGATTATTCCAACTTTGCATTTAAACCTAATATCATTTATCTCATAGAAAAGCTGTGCCATTGACCATCACATGACAGAAATAGGCCGCTGTATGAATTAAAGCTGGCCGGGTCAGAAAAGCAAAAGAAATCTAAATGTTCGTCAGATATAAAGAGATGGAGGTTTTAGTTTGGAGTGCTGAAATGTCATTTGGCAAGGAACTGGAATTATTATATTCTATCTTTTTTATGCGGCTAATCCTTTTGAAATTGAGCACGTGATTATACAAGGTGTGACCTTGTGAAAACATAAAATCTCTCCCTAACTGGCAGCTGACATCGTGTCTAGATTAAAACTAGCTATGCAGGGTCGCAGCAAAGAATTGATTAGGTGCTACAGAAAGTTGCAAACCACAAGCTTTAATGGGAGAATCGACTCCAGTTTGCTGTAAATGAAGTGAAATGGCCTACAAAGAGAAAATACTTCTCATCATTACAGTGTGAGAGGGCACAATTGTGTGTATGTTTGTCTCCACATAATGTGTTTTGTGGGTTTGGGGAATCACAAACCATCACAAATCACTGCTGCCTGCCTTCTCCTGCTCATTGTGCATCTTAAGTGTGTGTATTTGTGTTTGTGTGTGTCTTTTCCCGGGCTCTGGCCCAGCACAGAAGCAGACCTCTGTTGGAAATGTAATTCACATGAGGCCAGAGGAGTCCTAATGCTATTACCACACACACGAATCAACACACACACATGCACAGCTGTGTTGCCGCCCACAGTCTCTGTGTCTGCGTCTCTTTCTCTCTCCGCTCTCCCTTGTTTCCTCTCCCTCTGCTTGTCGTCGTGGTTTATAAAGATGAGTGATGCAAAATGAAAGGTGAAAAACTCATTATGTCTTTAGGGTGCCTCTGTGACGCCAGTCTAAACTGTTTATGTGTGTGTGTCAGAAGTGTATTCTGTGAGCGCAGCAGACAGCTCGTCAGCTTATGAAAAGCATTGAAGCTGTGTACCAAAAAACTTTCAGATGGAAAAATACGGAAGGCAGGAGTTGAAAATTGCGGTTGAAAACAGATGCATCCATCTGATCCAGTTTTATTTACCTCCTGTGAAAAGGATCTCCTGTGAAATGTTTACAACTTTCAAGATTTACATCCAGATTATCTGACAATGCATGAAACATATACAGACAGCTTTAAGAACTGCAACCACAGCTATAAGTGAACAGGACAGATGTTTTCAACCATGCAAGATCATTGTTGATGTTAAACATTTCCATCCCGGCTTGTATGTTTTCTTGCAGTTTGTAATGTAATGGTGCATTTCTGTCTGTGTGTATGGCTGTAAATGTCTCCGCAATAGCAAAGGAAGCGATGTTATGACAAAGAGAAACAGGGACAGGAAGAAAAGTCTTGAGGTTCGAGAGAGTCTGTGTCCCTGTCACAGTAACGCGAGGAAAGCCTGCAGTCAGTGGCAGAGAGAAGAGGTGGGACCATTTTTCACACGAGGCTCCAGCAGCTCGACGCCCACGCTGACTTTCTCAGAGACAGTCAGTGAGAGGAGGGGGGGGGAGTAAGAGAGGCAGAAAAAGTGGAGTGATGCCTAATTTCCTCACTGTCTCGGAGAGAGGGAGAAGGAAACGATTGAACCAACTAAAGGGATTAAAAAAAAGGGCACTTGAGAGCGATATCATGTGAAAGCTATCAGAGTCGAGCAGCAGGAGGGTTTTTTTTACGGTACAAAAGTCTCACTGTTCTTTTGAATATTCTTTTAAGTTTCACTGTGGCACTCGAGGCCACAGTGAAGTCATGAAAGTGTCACATGATAAAAGTTTCAGAAAGTCCCCTAATTTTGTAACTGAGTTCCCCGTCTTGGACTTTACTCCACTTCTTGTCTTTTGCTCTTATATGTTGCAGATGTCTATAAGTATGGATGGTGTTTGATGACCAAACATCTCAGCACTGAAGCATCCTCATTCTCATAAAGGATACTTGTGCAATTGACTTGAAACTAGTGATTTCCACCAAACAATATGGACAACAGTTAAACAGAGACATCATCTGTATCTGTAAAGTTTGACAAACCCAATTATACAATAAAAAAAAATATCCAAATAACATTTACCATAAAGATCAGAATATTGGGTGATAAGGTGATCCAGAGGTCATGTCTGTGTCACCTTGGCCTTAACAAAACCTTAACAAAAGTGTGTGTTGCTGTGTTGCATCTTTGCACATTACATACAGTTAGCTACTTTTTTCCATGGAAATAACACCACAACATGCAAACAGAAATGTTTTGCAACCTTACATGTCAAGTTTATTTCTTAATATGTATCTGCTCTTTTAAGATTAACAATTGTAATCAATCATTTCTTGTCAATTACTTGGGAAACACTGGCTGAGCTTCAGCCTGCTGTCAGACAAAAGACGCGGTAATTGTACTTTTCCTATTAACTGAATGTGTCTTCATCAGTGTCAGCTACTATTAGATTTGGCCACACTTAACTTAATGCACCATCACGCAAAGAGGAGCCGGAGTACGAATGAGGCAGAGGATGCTGTGGATTCAGTAGTTGTTGAAGGATGGGTATGTGTGTGATGGATGTGCGGGCAGAAGTGCTTTTCCTTTGGGTTTCATGTAGGACTCTTAGTAAGACTGAGTTCTGTCTGAGTCGTATCACAGGTCAACCCTGCTCTGTTGTCATTAATTAAAAAAAAAGGCATCTAATTTCTGTAGTTGAGAAAAAAGAAATGACAATATTTTTTTACTATGTACTAAATATATACTTCTTTCTTGTGTTGCAGCGGTTACGACGGTTATCAACCAAATACCGGACGGAAAAGATCTACCCCACCAATGTAGGAGAGAGGGAGGAGAATGTCAAGAAGAACAGATATAAAGATATACTGCCATGTAAGTACCTGCACAGCAACAAAACCATTTAATCCAGCTAATATTAAGAAGCTAATGATGATTCCTTGTTGACTATGCAAGGACCATTCATTTATTAAAATATGTATTTTAAAAGTGCCTTTTTTGTGGATTTTTCTTGAACTTTAAAAATAATTCAACAAATAATATTTTGATACATAAATACATTGAATAAATCATATTTAAGATATAAAAATGTACTCATTTAATTCATAATATAAACATAACTAAGTAGATCTAAATAAGTTATATCAACTGAAAACTACTTAGCATAAATATTCTCTAAATAAGAAATAAATTACATCATATGCTGTATGTTGTCATGCAAAACCAACTGAAAACTCCTGAGCATATATTTAACATTTCAGTAAAACTAGTATATATAATATAGTAAACTATATTAACGACACCTTCCATTTAATTACTGTAAAGGAAAGAGTTGCAATAGATTGTTAAGAATGATTTTCTTGACATTTCGAGCCAAAATTGTGATTGAAAAAATGTTGCTAAAATCACCAATCAATAGAGAAATATATGTATTTGTTGAAATATGTACATACCGTACATACATTAAAAAAAGTGATTTGCAGTATGTTGTATTGCATCATTTAATGGTCTCTGATCTCTCTCTCTCTCTCTCTCACACACACACACACGTACACACACGCACACACATAGCACTATTCGATGTACTGAATGACCCATGGCCAAACATCTGTCCTACTTTTTTATGGCTTTATCCTCTTTTTCTCCCCTGTCTGTCCATCCATCCAACATTCATTCATTCATTCATTCATTCATTAAGGCTTCTAGTGAATGAGCAGCCGATAAGGCAAAAGGAAGAACCAGTTCATCCGTTACTGATGTGTACACAAGGTCACACATGCACGCGCACACTTTGTTCCATCACTTTAGAGGACATTACAGTGTCTTACATTATTTTTTTTGGACACTTTTCCAAACCCTGTCTCTACCCACTGCTTTTCCAGTCTGTACCCTAATAATGAATAATGAATGAGTAATGAATAGTCGAATGATTTACATGTGGAGGATCGCCAGTCCCCGTAATATGACCATGTAAACAGACGTATGGCCCCACTACATCAGTGAAACATGGCTACACACACGCGCACACTCACACATACTTAAGGATGAGGATGTTGCTGTGTGTTAATTTCTCAATAAATTTCTCTTCAGTATGTCCTTTTTTATCCTCCATTTGTCTTTTACTGTTGTTTTTGTTCTTTTCTATATTTTATTTCATCACTTGTTTCTTTAGTCAGAAAATGTTTAAGCTGCATGAAAGTAATAATTATTTTTCTTTCTTTTTTTTGCCTTCAGTTGATCACACAAGGGTGAAGCTGACGTTAAAAACGACCAATCAGGACACAGATTACGTCAACGCTAACTTCATCAAGGTAAAATAAAGCACATTAATATGATTTGCTGAGTTGTTTGACAATTTCATAAGCGTTAGGGGAATTAACACTATACTCTATACTTATTTACACTATATACAGTGTTACTGTATCACAGGAGATAAAGCACCTTTATATAATTTCTGAAAACTGTGTTTTTTTTTGTCTTTCTTTCACTTCCCTCAGGGTATGGATGGCCCAGAGGCCTATATTGCAACTCAGGGCCCGCTGCCGAACACTGTCATCGACTTCTGGAGGATGAACTGGGAGTACAATGTAGCTGTGAGTATAATGGCTCACTGGATAGTAAAAAAAAATCTGGAGGTTATGAAGATGACGAAGTCCTTCGTTGGGTCATCTCAAGTGTTTACTGAATGGGAACAGAAAGATCCTACTTAGTGCATTTTTTTTTAACCGTAATACAATAATTAAAGTAACTGGAATAAATATTTAATATCAGGCAGATGGGGAATTCTTATGCTTGAGCAGATGGATAGTAAAGGAGGGAGCTGTGCTTAGGTTTATCTCTCACTCTGCTGTGATAATTACTCCTGTAGGATCAAAGGGAATGATATGAGATATAGATGTAAAAGGGAATCGTGTGATCAAAAATGATCTGAAGGCTGCTCGACTACTGTAGGAATGGGAAATAAAATATAGCCAATTCCTCAATTTCAGTTTTGCATATTTTGCAGGGTTCTCCTCTGAGTGTCTGGACGTCATTTCAGCAACACCAGCATTAGATAAATAGAACCTATAGGAGTGAATATTTTTAGAAATGTGAGATTTAGCTGCGAGACGCTGAGTGTAAATATTGATTTTATTCCTTCCTGTTTGTGTCTCTGCAGGTTATTGTGATGGCTTGTCGAGAGTTTGAGATGGGAAGGGTAAGGCTGTGATATTTAATCCCTTTGTGTGTGTTCATGTCAGTGTATGTGTACATACATGTATGTTTATGCGTCTGTTCACACATCTGTGGTTTATTATCTCCAGCAAGGCTACAGTATTTTCTTTGTTTTGTTTTAGTTTTTTTGTAAGAGACACAAGAGACAATTGGGACCAAAAACATTCAAAATTCAAGATGTTTACTGTCACTCCAGTTATACAACTACAACTGCAGCAATTTCCTGAGAGGCTCCATTACAGAAAAAAGACAATAACAAATATAAAGAGACGTATAAAATTAAATGTACTTACAAAGATGAGAAGAAACTACCAAGGCCTTAGAGGACAAACTGTTCACTGAACTATAATAAAGTGTGACTGATGACTCAACTGATATGCATACACATTTCTAAATGTCTGTTATACACATATATGTATGTATGTATCTATCTATATCTATGTATAT
>JAOWBC010000904.1:8278751-8291229 GCA_028566105.1 Hypoplectrus providencianus | reverse complement strand
TTATTTTTATATATATATATACTAAATATATATTTAGTCCTCGTGTTTTTCTGTAAATGTCATCACATTTCACGTTAACACTTCATTTCGTGCTAGAAAGTGTGTGTGTGCACAGGAAGCTGTGGTATTTCTCTGGTTATTTGTTCTCAGCCAAAACTTACTCCTGTTTTCTTCTCTGGTTAGAAAAAGTGTGAGCGGTATTTCCCGCTGCTCGGGGAGGAGCCCATGAGTTTTGGCCCCTTCAGAATCTCCTGTGTAAGTAGAGACAAATCTCTAATATTGCAGCTGTGTGTGTGTAAGGAGGGGAGGGGGGGTCCCATGCTCTGGACTCCTGCATTTCTCACATTTTGTTCTAATGACCGTTTTAGTCAAGGACCATGTACACGTTCTCCCTGTCTCTGTTTTCTAGGAATCAGAGCAGGCCAGAACAGACTACTTTATCAGGACTTTAACGGTGGAGTATGAAAATGTAAGTGGCTCAGAATGTTTTTGCGTTTAATAATATTGATAAAAGCATTTTCTTTTTTGTTTTCTTTTTTACTTGATAAATTCATAATTGAAAAATAATGAAAACAAAAGATAAAACAAAAGGAAGTGTGCTCACATTTATGCATTTATGTACCTTAACACTTTATATACACATTAAAAGACACACACAAACACACACAAATCATACCTATAAACATATACCATGAGAAAAAGTTCATAATTTTTGTAGAACTTGTTGGTTATTTGCTACTGGCAGTCTTCACTGTCAAGAAAAATCAATATCACAGTATTAAAGGTGGAATTTCAAAAATATGAATGTGATACTTGCATCTTTATCTTGCAAATCACACAAAATTATAAAACTCCTTCTTTAGGGCAACACACAAATAATGACACAGTTTATGCTTTTTATTATCACTGTTTAATTCCACAAGAAGTTGCAAAATATTAATAATACATTTATAAAATATCACCCACACATTCACAGCCTCCTCTTCAATTGGCTGCCCTTACATCGACCCTCTCTTAACCTTTAAAAAATATTCCTCCGCATGTCTGCCTGCAGGAAACTCGGAGGCTAACACAGTTCCACTATATGAACTGGCCGGATCACGACGTCCCCTCATCGTTTGACTCCATACTGGATATGATCGGACTGATGAGGGAATACCAAGAAAACGACGATGTTCCTATATGTGTACACTGCAGGTAGATACAGTTACAGTATAGATGAACTGCACAGACTCCAACACACATCCAACCATTTCCACATATGGTAACTAAGGCAACATTTAAAAAAAATAGACTGGTTACAAAAAGGAGATCATTCAAGAAGCCCTGAGATAGGCGCAGTGTTGTACACAACACGCAGCATAAACAGACCTCAGACTGCCATTGCTCATTCTGGATTTGGACTCTTAAATCTCTATTTTTTTCCTCACTTGCAGTCTTGAATTGAATCTTTCATGAGTTTGCAAGCAGAGTCAGAATGTGCAACAGGTGGCTGCCGTTGGTTTGTGTGTTTTGACATCAAGTTTCAACACCGCAGGGAAGTATTGCAGCAGCAGCTACATACAAAAACACATCTGCCCTTGGCAAAGGCTAGGTTTTTTATTCATAACATAGCTGATATATCATGTTTTAAACTTTTTTAGTGGGGCTGCAGGATTACAGTAAATTCTGCAGATCTCTTCCATCCTTGCTTCTAGTCTGCTAATTTATAATTCATGCCATTAAAATACAATCATTACTTCTTAAGAGTGCATGTCCCAAATCTGGTGGACTTGGTGCGATTCAGAGGTGAAGTTGCAACATTGTTGCATTTTTCATTTGGTTTGTTTTGCTTCCACACTGTGCTTTATCAAGCACATCTGTCATCTGTTGGACAGAATATGGGAGGAAAAGAATTGACGGGTTTTTGTAGCAAGTTGTTGACTTTAATGTGTCTTAAACGTGATTTTCACTTTTGTGCAGCATTGATCTGATGTACCATTGAATCCATTTGTCACTATTCTGGCGCTAAATTTGCGTTATTCTCTTATGAACAGTCATGGTCATTTCTCTCACCTGCTAAACCTTGTCTGGTTTTGAATCTCAAATTCCCTCCCTAAATTCAACCCAGAATGCGTTGTGTTTTTAGGTTGCGTCCTTTGGTTCAGACTGCATTCTCACCTGCAGTGAAACAAACGCAGGGACCTCCATTTTTTATTGAACCAGAGATTGGGTCTTTGGTTTGTACCAATGTTTATTTGTGCATTCACGCGTTTAAAAAACCGATCAGCTAACAAAAAGCACCAGAGTTCGTTTCAAAGGTTTCATGTGTTTATGGTACCGTTGCTTGATTTTGTTTTCATTGTTTCAAGTGACTGGCTCCAGTTAGTCTAGGAAGAGGATCCTGCATTGTAGATGTCAATATTTCAGTCGATTACTTAACCGATTGAAGCTTAAATAGTGACTGTGATAAACTCGATTAATTGTGCAGCCTGAAGATTAACATTTGATTGTATCAATATGGTAATTGAATTGCTGTGGGCTAAGAATTGACTGGTCAATAATACATTCAAGACAATGCTGTCTCCGGTTAGTTTCCACCAATAAACAACTTAAAATGATAAAGTAGTCAACTACAATAAAAACACACTGATTCATGAGGCTGTAAGTCATCTACTGCACACATGCATGCAGCACAAACACACACACAGTCTCCATGTGTGTGTAATCAGCTATAATGAGCTGCCTGAGGACATTTCCTGATTCCTCTGTTGCACAGCAGGACTCAAAGCTGTGTCTCCACGTCTGTAAAAAGATGGATGCCTTGTGCGTGTTGACGTGCGCTGTGCTGTGTGTGTGTGTGCAGAGGCCGCGCTTGTTAGAGCAGCGGAGGCTCTCTGACAGCATGACATGAAGTTTTATGATTTAATGCGTCAGACGTGATGCCACTGAGCTGCTGTCTCCATCCTGTCTGGACGATGTGTTGCATACAAACATTCATACATGTGGCTAAGTGTTTGTCTAAACCCTCTTTGTAGCCTCAGGAAGAGAAATCTAGAGTTAATGGTAGCGAGGAGTGTGTTCCTTTGTCTTTACATGTGTTCTTCTTCTGTTGTATCTAATCTGCATGACTGTCTCTACAGTGCAGGCTGTGGAAGGACGGGTGCTATCTGTGCTATCGACTACACATGGAACCTCCTCAAAGCTGGGGTATGTCCACACACACCGCTGCACATATTTTAAACATACTTGTACAAATAAACACGCTCTTTACACATTAAATGGAGAATGGCAATTTACCCTTTTGTTGTGTTGTGTGCTTTTCAAGAAAATTCCAGAAGATTTTAATGTTTTTCGGTTGATCCAAGAGATGAGGACGCAACGACACTCAGCTGTTCAGACCAAGGTTTGTTCTTAGTTTGTCTGACTGGCACATTGCATTCAAACTGCTCTGAGAACTAAGTATTAAAGGTTGGGGTATTAAATATATAGTTATATTAACAAATTATATCCCAATTATATTAAAAAATTATATCCTAATTAATTTCAGTTATGCTGAGTTTTCCCACTATATGTCAGTATCATATTGCTTTCAAAATCCCATATCAGTCAGGCTGTACTCAGAATCTAAGTGTTCAGGGATTTACTGTGATCACATTGCAGATAATGTATTCTGCCAGTATTTGACAAAGATAACCGTGAACTATTATAGAATAACTACACAAGTTGAAATACATTTGAATTTCTGTAAGATGTTTAATCAGACTTACAATATTTACATCATGTCTGAGAATAAATATTACTAAAAAATGCTGAAGATTATAGATGTCCCTAACATTAGTGAATTGCTGAAGTAGTGAACAATATAGCCACATTACCAACATGTTTAGTTTTCCTAATCAGAAAATTTTGCCTTGTATAAACCCGGCACCATTGAAACACGGGCCAGTATTTCATTAACTAATAAGCCATTGATTTGATCTGATATTTGGCAGAGGGGCTAGCAGCAGAGCCTTTATTCCTGCCAACTGAGGTTTCTAACTACAAATAACAGGCTGCTAAACAGCGGCAATTTATAATCATTGTTCACCTTTGGCTGCTTGGAGGAGAGCTACCAAGTTCTTTTTTTTATATAGCTGCTGCTCTATTCATTTAGCAGACGCGTTGCTGGTAAATGCATACAGGGGAACACCGCAGAGGACTTTAAGCTGGACATAATTTACATTTTCCAGTCATATATGTATCCTTAGGTCGCTTACTTTCAAAATAATAATCTCCACTTGACAAAGCACCCAGTGTGGTTCTTTAGCCTCTTTATGGCGCCCTCTCCTACACACACATTCTGACATTGAGACAGAAAATGAGCCCCGTTAGACAAATGATAGAATTGCTTTGAATTGCAGTAACTGTAATGTAATTTCTGAAAATGCAGTGCAATACACTTACCGGGAAGTAATGAGATTATATCAGAGGAGGCTCTTTTATTGTTTTCACACAGGTTTTGTTCGATAGCCTTGTAAATGGATGTTTTTAAGTACAGACATGAGAATGTTTTTGCTTTAATATTGATTTGCTTCCTTTGTTTTTCTCCTTCAGCTCACCTCTCCTCTATTAATCTCATTACGTTTCTCACTGTCTTTCTTTGTCTTTGTCTCTCTAGGAGCAGTACGAGTTGGTTCATAGAGCGATTGCCCAGCTCTTCGAGAAACAACTGCAGCTGCTGGAGAGCCCCACCAACACGCAGATACACGATGGCATGGTACGACACGCATACACAACACACATATTGTGCATGCTGTCTGGTGTTAAAGAAAGACAGGATGTCGCTGAGTAACGTACTGAGAGTGGGGAAAAAACACGAATAATTAGTCACAGGGGAGGGAGAGGGTAGGAGGAACAGAGCAGAGGGAAGAGAGGCCTTCAGAGAACTTTGCTCTTCACACAGACAAAAAAAGAGTTTGTGCGAAAAAGAAAGATCTCTCCTCTGCAGGGTAGTCTCAGAGGACCGCATACAGTTAGACCTGCTTAAAAGAGCTGAAAAAAGCTTTGCTCCATCACTCACCACTGCCCTCTTTCTAATTTACTTCACATTATCCTCCGTCACCCCCTCACACACCCACATGCATCATATATGAAGTGTCCTTAAATGCCCCTTTTCCTCCTACCTTTGCACTAGATGTGCAACCAAAACAAGTTGACTCATATGACTAAAGCAACATATTTATAAAATAAGAGAACCATGACAGAGGTTCCTCCTCTGTGGCTTATCTTTAAACTCAGTGCAGTGCTCTAATATTTCCATTTTTATTATATCTAGAGTTGGAACACTGCATATGACAGCCAAATATAATATTCTAAACCTATTGTTTAACCCTATGATGATGAATCTGTGATCATCTTTCAACTGTCAAAATAAGTTTATAAAAGTTTTTTTTTTTTTATCAATGATCGAGGATTGCATTAATACAGTTGGATTGTTCACTGCTGAATTAATATATTAATGTATCATTACAATCCTGTCAAAGTCACGGAATTGTACTCAGTAGCAGTAATACAGCATTTGAATGTATTCCATCAAGTGCATAATAATTGTAAAAAAAAAAAAATCATAATAAACCCCACATGTAAACACACTTGGTTACTATTCCTCACCACTTGGTGAAGAAATGTCTTTCTGGAAAGGTCACATGATTGTATAAATTACTGCTCCTGAAATCTGTAGTTAAACTAGAAGTGGCGCTATGTAGTTATGTGACGATAAGAGACGGAAAGCCAGAGGACAAAAGCTTCAATGAGACAGTGTGCGAGACTGAATCCAAAGACACAGAGGGACGATGAGGGAGCGAGCTGGCAGCAATCCAGAGGCCGACTTCCTGCTTAGGAAGCTCCGCTGACATCATCCCTCCCCCGTAATACACCTTAAGTCTGAGAATAGACACACATCCGCTGGGAAAGGGAGACCCCTCCAAGAGACGGTCACGGCATGTTTACATTAGAAAAGACTCAGCTGACACACTTTTAGAAAATATTTCAGTCCCTTTAAAATGGGGACAAACTCGTCCTGCACTTTTTACGACTTGTTTTAAAGTTTGCGCTTGTAATAATTTGTTATGGGTAAGCGTGTGTATGCGGAAGAAGACAACAGCTCTGGTGCAAAGTGGTTGCTACTCATTACAACCTTGTCATTATCTGACAAAGTCCAAGAGCGCACAACACACACACACACACACACACACACACACACAAACACACACACACATAAAATATTATCAGTGTGCTGTACTGACTCAGTCCATACACATTGACTCATGTCCAGTCAGCCATTGTTAGTGACTAAAACACCCACATAGGTGCTCTCAATGGCAATACGAACAATAAGCCTACACATACACACATCCCACGCACGTTTTTCTGCTCGCACGCAGCCGCCATTGTTTGCAGGAAGTATTCCCACCAAAATGATTCTTCACAACACACACAAACACTCTTAATGTGCTCAAGTTAGCTCCTTTAGAAGAGCAGAAGCGGCCTGATTTGCCCCCTCTGTCTTGAGTTTATGACGCCTGAAGTTGTCCCGTCATCTTCTCATTATCGGAGCGGAGAGAGAGTCAAATTAATGAGTCACGGGGGAAGAGAGCAGAGGAGGAGGAAGCCGAGGGTTGAGAGGAAGAGAGAGAAGAAGATTAGAGTTTCTTTCAGGAACAATTTTGATCCTTCAGTGAAGCAATTTGGGAGCAACTTTCTGCCACGGATCCAGAAATGTGTCGGGGAGAAGAAAAAGTGCGAGTTGAAAGTAGTTAGAGGAAGAGGCGCTGTGCATTTCAACAGCAATTATAGAAATGGCTGTTAAGGCGTGAAATAGAAGTAGCCATTTCAAGATTCTGCAAAACAAATAAGGTGTGAAGTATACAAACCCAGATTCCACAGAAAATTGGATGCTGAGAATGTTTGTTGATAAAGAGAGAATACAATGAAATGCAAATACTTTTGGATGTCATTCCATGAAATACAGTAGAAAGAGATTTATTTAATGTTCAACCTAATTAGTATTTTTTTTTATTTATTTGCTTGGGACTATCAATGAGATCTTTGTGTATAGAAGCTGGAGCTACACAATGTTTTTTCACCTACTCTGGAAATGTCCCATGATTCAGAACTTTTGCCTAAAGGTTTATGAATGTTTGAAAAACAACTTTGAGCTCTGCGTCAGACTGTTTGTTGTTTGTTGTTCCACAAACAGCAGCTCAATGTGGAACCACGGACTATATTAAGACTGGGAGAGTAAAATATATAAGAACTAATGATAATTATGAGTCCATATTGAATTAAAACACACACTGTGTTTATTGTTCTTATACACACTCTCTTATTTACGTGTTTAGAATACATTTTTAACTTACCAACGAGGATAACTTATTGTGCACTTTAATGCAGGAATATCTATTTGATTTTTTGCGTTGTTTTATTTTTAATAGCCTATTTACTATTTACTTTATATTATTGTACTTTATTTTTTGTTTGTATTTTTGTGTATGACCCTTTTGTGTTTATTATTAAGATTCTATAAGTAAGTCTATAAGATTATTTATGTTTTATTTACATGTAATTCATTTATTTATATATCTATATTTATCTTTATAAAATATTTATATATTACCTGAATATATTTATATTTTAATGGGGAAGTAATTTCTTTTGTAGATCAAAACATGACAGTGTTCATATAACAATTCCAATAAAATTACAAAATGAAAACAGAAGTTAAACATTAAACTAAAAAATATCTTTGTATATTTTTTGTGTGTTTGTAAATTGCACAGGATGAAAGCAGTCCAGATAAAGCAGGTCACCAGTCAGATGATGACAGATGGGACACACCACCTCCAAAACCTCCCCGCATACGCAGGTAAGGATTTATAATAATTTTTTTTCTTGACTTTTTTTTTCCATGCTTTTATATTTTTATTTTTACTATTTGTTTATCATTGGCTTTGTTTGAAACATTCTTAAAATAATGACTTAATATCTCAAAAATAATCAAAAACCCTGTTTTTATATATATTTTTCATTGCCCAGGTGAAAATGACCTCCCATAAATAGGAAATATTGTTGTTGTTTTCCCCTGGTATCCTAAAGTTCCCAAACACTTTGCAACTTTAAACTGAATGTAGCTGAGGAATAAAATCCCAGGCATCGTCCTCCACACAGATGAATGAACAGGCTCACACAGAAGTGAGCAGTAGGTGTGAAGTGGACCGTCACTGAACACAGTGGGTGTTGTGTTTTGTAGGAGGAACGCACAAAAAAACAAAATCCCAGCACAACAGTTTGTATGGAGCTCACAATGAAAACATATTAAACTGACCAAACAGAAGCAGCAGGAGGTTTTTTTGTTTTTTGTTTTTTTTCACCGGAGCTTTCTGACACACGAGTTCTCCGTCAGCCCACAGATCCAGCCAGCCTCCACTTTACTGAAGTTAACTTCTGTTTGGCTGTTAACAACTGCTGTGGCCTGAGGAGGAGCTGTATTTATAGATCATTTTGCAACTCTTAACAACTCTCTGCAACACTTGGTGGTGTTGCATGTACCACAACCAGAGGCTAGTTAGAATAAAGCTGCTACATCTTTCATCTCCCTCTCTTTGAGAACAAATACACGCTTTTTCATGCTTGCAGGCATACAGTATCGGGTATCTGTCATATACATAAACACACATACATGCCCTCTCTTTTATCCTCTAACTTTACTTTTTGGCACATTCCCCGCATGCATCCCCCTCCTGACTCCTTTCTTATCCTCCTCTTCTTCTCTCTGACCCTCTTCTTTCCTCCCCCTCGCCTCATTTTTAACTTTGCTGTGCGTGCCCAGCAGGGGTTGTGCTCCACTTTCTCTCAACCAGTTCATCACCACTTCCCCTTTTCCCCTCTTTTCTTATGATGTATCCACAGAATGCAGCAATAAATACAACTTTTCAAACAAGCCGGGTAGATGCTTGTGGAGTGCTGTTGCTGTAATGTCACAGGGGACATCTTGTTGCCAGGAGACAGTTTCACTTAATTACCTGTTGCTGGATGCATTGTTTAAAAATGTCCAGTTTGACAGCATTTTTGTGTGAGAAGCATTCGCTCAGTGCTTTGGGTTTATTTAAAGCAAGATTGTATTAGATTCTTATCCACAGTCAGTGTGTGTACAGAAGATGATGATCAGCCTGCTCCCAGTTTGGGGAAGCATGCTGGAGTATTGACACAAGAAATGTACTACTGCAGATGGGGGCAGCAAAATGTGTTTTAATCACCTTAAAAAAATACATACTATATTTAGAATATTTTTTCCTGACCTTGCCATCAGACAGCCCTTTCTAATCAGAATCTGAAGCCATTCATCTAACACAACAAGGGTCATGTTGACTCTAATCATGTTTTTTTCTGCAACAACAAAGGCGAAGAAGAATATTTAACTAAACAAAACAATATCAATTTAATTGCACGCTATATCTAGAATATATTTAGCCTGTTTAAGTTTACATGGGGGATGGGAGCCATCGCCAGACTACCTCAACAGTAATTTTTCCTTACCAGACAAGGAGGTTGCTGGTCTATCACTGTCACGATCTGTTTGTTTGTTTGTGTTATGGTGGGACTGTGGTGTTTAGGGTTACTTCAGATACACCAAAGTCACACAATAACACAAACAAACTGACCAATCGAGGCAGCGTCAGACCAGCAACTCCCCTGTTTTTGCCATGTTAAATCACTGTTTTTCTCAAGCGAAAAATGGCTTCAGTTCCACTTCCAAAGGGCTATCTGACAGAAAGGTTATATCTTAAAATATTTTAAAAAATCCATTTCATGCCACATTTAGGTGACTAAATACTTTTCCTAAATGTTACTGCAGAAAAGTTATTTATTGAAGCCAACATGCCCTTTATTGTGTTCTCTGCTGCACTAACATTATGGTGAGCTTTATTTATCCACAGTACCAGCCGGGGTTGATGGGAAAGCAAACATTTTTCAGAGGTCCTAATTTTGGGATGTAGCTGCAAGGGATCTGTTTACCGAAACGTTTCTTTCCTGCTTGAAGTAAAACACACAAATTTGAACTCGGAGATGCTGCCAAAATACAAGGCTTTCCTGGCAGACTTTTCTATCCTAAATCTCGCTCTGTGTCTCAGCAGCATCTTCCTTTTTCTCTGTGTCGTCCCTCGGTTTCCTGAAGGAATAATGTCCAGGCCTAGTTTAAGCCTGGGAGTATTTTAGTGATGGTAAGAGCTATTTTTATCAACATAGTCCACATTCTGCCGGCCACACTCCCCCTGGGTCACTTCAGAAGTACAAGTGTGTGTGTGTTGGAGAAAATTTAATGTGTGCTAGAGGAAGAAACATAGTGCAGGAACTTCAGGGAGGCTGGCACCAAGGTCACATACTGAGTCATGACTTTTACATGCAAACAAACATATTTACAACCACACCCTGAAAAGTCATACCCTCCAACCCGTGTGCTGCGTATCTGAGGAATCTCCAACAGTAAAAGCTGTCTCAAAGAATAACAAAGGTGGCATATCTTTTTTGACATTCAGCAATTCATTGATATTTCTCAAACTAAGGTTTTAAACAATATACTTTTGTTATCTGTAATGAAAATTAGATTCATATTTCAACAAATGTGGTCAGTTAGTTGTTAACACCTGGCTCTTCCTCCCTTGGTGATCAAAATCTGAAAAATCTGTACTGAACAAGTTCATTTAGTTTATTCATTAAATCATGGAAGTCACAGTGTTCCATCCTAATAACAGGAAATAATTCCCCAGAAAATGAAAAACACACTTAAAATAAATAATTCTACAATATGCTGGATATTTTTTGGAAAATATAACAATTTTAACAGCATGAAAAATTTTGTATTAAAATCACGTTGGATCATTAAGTTTTTAGTTCTGTCACATCCCTTGTGGAGTAGTAGTTGTTGTTGTTGATAAGTTGTTAAATCCTACAAAAGAACTTTAGACCTAAACCAAAAATTGGAGCTCTGTTATTCATGTAAGGTTGCTGTGGGAAATAAGGCTCATTGTTTATGAATTGATATAGTACTGAGGAGTTTTTTAAGTGCTTCTCAGTGTGATTCTTTGCTGAGGAGAGTTAATTCCCTTAATTTGTAATCTTAGTGATCTAAATTAAGAGTTGGAGGAAGTTGTTTGTGTTTGCCAGTTGTGGTCTCAGAAGTAGAAAATTAAATTTTGTCAACAAACCATGCGTTAAAGTTTGCTTGTTTACTCAGTTAAACAATTTGTTTTCCCCCACTGTTTGTTTGTGAAAGCTAATCACCAGTTTTTTTTATTCACTCCATGTAAACACATAATATTTTCATTCACAGTTGCATTTTTCATGGATGTCCTGGTGCTTCAGTCTTCAGACGAGATTTATGCTCTTTGATTTTGCTTATTTGTTTGGCTGTGACTTATTTGTGTTTGCTCCTGTAATAGCTCAGCTTCCCCCAGAGGAATAATTTAAATTTAATGTTATCTTATCTTATCATAAAGTCTGTGGTATCTGAATGATTCATGTCCCTGTGGGTTCAATCGACACCAGCAGGGAATCATCAGAGTTATTGTTAGGTAAATCTTTTGCTTGCTCTGGGAATAAAGACGATATAGAGGAAGGAATTGTCGCGAGTAATTTATGTTTTCATTAAAAAAAAAAAAAAAAACGACTTAAACCTGGAGGCCCGAAACTACCAATAAGAGACATTTGTAGAGTCTAGTGATTAGGAAAGCTCTTCAGTGGAGCTTAATCTCTGCAGGAGCTCTGTTCTCCAGCATTCACGACCTTTGACCTCCCTACCGAGATCACTATTATTGTTATTATTCTTGCAGTTTTGTGTATTGACATTTTCAGAGGATTTATGGATCAGCAGTCCATTTTCTTTTATTTTAATGCTTCAAAATAGTTATCATGCTTATAAATAATTGGTAAAAAAAAAAAAATAGTGATATTAGAAATCCAATTAAAAAATTCGTTAAAAAAATGAATAAAATAATAATCAAGATGAATGAATAAGATTACAATGATATACTATAATATAATGAATAATATATAATATATTTATGTGGGTGTGGGTGTGTGTATGTGTGTGTGTGGGGATATTATTGTTATTATTAGTAATAGTAACTAAAAAAATTCATTGTATGTTAAATATAAATCATGCATAATCAAAACGTTTTCATAACAGTAACAATTTGAATGGTAAAAAAAATGGAACACATCACATGCTTTTCATAAATAAATAAATAAATAAAAAAACTGGCAGATAAATTACAAGAGTGTCAGCCGCACTGTGATGCTGTTAGAAGCCTGTTACAGTATGACTGCAGCTCCAGAGTTGCTCAAGAAAAGGAAGTCCCCTGTCCTTGCAGCTTGTGTGTCTGACTTTTATCCACACACACACACACACACACACACACACACACACACACACACACACACACACACACACACACACACA
>JAOWBC010000904.1:8259498-8270771 GCA_028566105.1 Hypoplectrus providencianus | reverse complement strand
TAAGGAGCCTCGAGAGACAAACCAGGTCTTAGTAAGAAAGAGACACACACACACACACACACACACACACACACACACACACACACACACAGGGCCGATAATAAGGTCATTAATACAAAATGACTTCTTGGATATTGAATTAAAAAGAGACATTTATTTTAACCCGACAGTGGATTAAAGTTTCTTCCTATCAGAGTCAGGAGAACCTTTCGGCTGCTGTTTAAATCCTGAAGGTAAAAATGACCCAGGGGTCATAGAAACACAGCAGACAGCAATATTGTCAATAATGCTCAATTTGGGAGGCAGTAAGGAAGCGAAACCAATTAATGAAAATAATCATGATTATCTGGAGCATGTCAATGCTTTTCGTACAGTCCGCCCTGAGTGTAACTTAACCTCACTGTTTATTAACCTGCAGATCAAATATAGTCCTGAAACTAACAGGTTCACCACAGCAGCGTCTGTGTTCATAGTTCTCAGTATTATACAGCTGCTCATCTATTCTTATCTGTCCTAGAATCTCTATTGAAACTTGTAGCTACAGTTGATATGATCAGAATGCTAGTATAAAACTTAATTTGAAAGGGCTTTTATTGGCATTAACATTCAATTTCAGAGTTGCAAAAGCTGAATACTGACATTTATCTACACTCTGTGATAGTGAGAATAAAGTAACAGTCAGTATTAGGAGTATAACAAAATTTCAATGCACATTATTTTGATGATTTTATGTGTTGCAATACTGTTTTGATATTCAGGAAAAAACTTTTGATTCTGAATTGATATTTTACATCCAAGACTCAAAGCAGACAGAAGTAGCACTAATAGTCTTGATATTTCTGATGCTGCAGCCAAAAAAACGTGGATAGTTAAAAAGTAAACACAATTCGAATAAAACAAAAAAAAGAATTCTATACATATTTCAATAAACAGAAGTTATAACTTAAATTAAAGAATAAAATGATAATGATAATAATTATATTGAAGTGCCTTATACTTGTACCTGTAGTGCACATCTTGAAATTAACTATACATCCAAATGTGAAGTGATTTAATAAAACACTATATTATCAAGGGGATAGAGGAGGATTTTATATCTTCATAAGGGAAGGAATCAAGTTATTATTTCTGTTTTTAACACTTTCTCTGCATCGTTTACACTTGCCTGCCGATCTTTTGTCTCCGTCCTCGGGTCAGTCATTAACGTTGCTTCTCATTTGACCTCTGACCTCTTTAACCCAGACTGTTGGGACAGCGATGACTCCCCTCCCCCCCTCCCTGCGAGAACCCCCGAGTCCTTCCTGCTGGCCACAGGTGCGTTTGCATTGGTCAAGACCCACAGGTGTGTTTCCAGCTCGGTGGACTCACCGGGTCCCCTCCTGGATCTGGTGTTTTTTTTCTTTATGGCTCGTCACAGAGGCTGGATGTGAAGCTTTTTGTGTTTTAGAAACGGATGCTTTGTAGTGTGAGTGAAGCTGTCAGAAACGGTTGTTTGATGAGGGCTGTATCTCCTGATGTGAGTTAAATAATGAGGAATATGATTCTCTAGTCCCACTTTATCTGCTCCTCTTATCTGGTGCACAAACAGGTAGGGCCTCAGTCTCTCATCCTTGCTTCAAACGCGCAGATGGACACATATTGTACGTATCAATCAGACCTGCGTCCTCTCTCGCAGGATGCTCTCTTCAGTGACTCGTCCTCCATGGTGCCCGTTTTTTTTCTTTCTTTCTTGTGTTTCACTTTAAAATACACAACCACATGAGAGCACATGAGGCATGAAAAGGGAAACATTTTCACTGTTGTGTCAAAAGGGAGTGTGTTTCTTTTGTGAGAGGCTTTATTGGTTTTGCACCACAAGGGGGCACCATTGGTACTATTTTAATCATGCAGTGTTTTTACTGTGATCAGTTCCAGGCTGTGCCACAATCCATGCTACAGACAATAAATTGTACTCAAAACCTTAAGTATGCATCTAAAATTTCATTTTTTTGAATATTGGTCAGCCCCAGCAGCATCTCTTTCTGCAATTTTTAAATCACTGTGACATCCTACATCAAATGTACTATAGAATTTCTTGTTGGTATAACACACCAAAATGCGTTCATTTCTTTTATACACGCCAGAGTTGTACAGAAACATCAGTTGGCAGATATTTTCGTCTGATATCAGTCTATCAAACACATATGGGTATTAGTGTATATGCTGTCTGAGGTGTCTTTTTATAAAATATTATTGAATACATATTACAGAAATGCATGGTGTGATTTCGAAATTGTTATTTATTTGTATTTGTATTTGTATTTTTTATTTATAGTCAGCAATTGCCTGAAACTGAACAGTTATGATTTTATGTAGCTGTTTATTTTATTCCTATAATTGTCTTACTTTCTCTGTTTTAAATGCTAGAATTGGCTAACAGTGTAATGCATTGCCTGAATAATCCAAAGTCATTTTAAACATGAATAAAAAATGTATGTAAGTTTTCTAGTCTGAGAAAAAAGCCCTCAGGGTACATTTACAAAGTGGGGATAAATCAGTGCACAATCCATATTAACAAGGTCTATTTACATTCCAGCTCAAAAAATTACTCATCAGCCACCATATGGATCTGACTTTACGAACTGATCAAATAGTATACAATAAAGCTCATTGTATAACATGCATACATTTGGTGCCTCAGTACTTCTGCCTCCTGTGCATATTTATATTTTGCCGCATAGATATTTGCAGTCACACACAAAAATGGGGCAACTTGCTCTTTGCTGCTAAAACATTCTGGGCATGTTTGATCCGTAATGTCATTCACCTAATATTATTTGTTGATCAGACGTTGCAGATATCAGCTGATGTACGATTCATGGTGTCATCAGCAGCTGCAGGCTATTCATTGCTAATACAGTGTGTAGTATGGAGTTAGGGCACAGCGATAGTTTCTCGTGATTTAGGCTTTAATATCATTTCTTAATGTGTCTCCTTGTTGTCATCATCGGCTGTTTATGCTCAGAGAACGATCACTGCTCCTCTCACCTGTGTGCACTGACTCAATGTAAATACAGATGAGAATAAGGCTTTAGTGCTTCTGTGTTTGCCCCGGGAGGTGTTTTTTTCTGCTTCATTGTGAGGCTGAAGTATTGAGCAAATAGCGGTTTAATGAAGTTTGTAAGGTGTGAATGTGTGGGATTGCGTGCCAGAGTTAGATTTTTCTTCATTTGTCATCACTTCGTTCTTTGTTAAACCCACTCTGTCTGTCGCTCTCTCTGTCAGACCCTCTGGAGGTGAAAACGTCAGCCTCGGCCGAATGGAGCGGTTCAAATAAAGGTACGAGCAACACACACACACACATACACAGATACACAATGCAGCTGTGTGTTTGTCCGCCCTGTGCACAGGAGCCTCTGCATGTTTGTCCTTGTGTTTACGTGCATTCACAGTAGTATCACACTCAGCAGAGCAGAGCCGAGCAGGAGGCAGACCTTCAGTGTTTCACAAATGAGCCTGCGAGCGATAAGACTGACAGCATTTGTCAAAAGGGCAGCTGTCAGAGCGAGAGTGAGTAATAACAAGACAGAAAGAGATACAGAGACAGAAAGAGGAAAAGATAAAACACGTCTGTTGAGAGGTGAAATGAAAAATGTGTGTGCGCTCGTGAGGATTGTGTGATGATTGTAACTGCCAATTTAGTGCCTCGGCGGTTTCAGAGAGCGTCCGTGACAGAGACGGAATAATCGAAAGGGAATAACTGTTTTTATACTCGCTATGAATGTAACTCAATGTGAGCATTTGGAAAGAATAAGAAGGCTCGCTTATTGTGAGTTCCTGCTGATCTGCGGCCTTTAAATGTCATGAGCTACATTTCTTGGCAGAACAAATGTAAACTATCAGCGTGTAAAACTTCATATAATAAGGAATATATTCCTAACACATGTGGGTGGGATGTGTTTTATCTCTGCAGAGGTTAAAGGTGTTGGGAGGCTCAAATGAGGCTATTTGAGTCTGAGGCCTACATACTTTAAATCAGCCGGATATGTAGCATACTAATACATAAAGAGACATCAAGTCAAACCTGATTTTTAAATGAATCGTGAGTGGAAACTTATTTGAAGGAGCATTTGTAGTAAAAAAAAAAAAAATAGGCATATGCGTCCAAACCATTATACAGCACCTCCTAAGTAAGGAGAACAGAGGCTGCCAAAATAGATAAAATAAAGAAAATTAATTGTTTTGTAAAAATGTATTAACATTTGCATTAATTATGAATTTATTTTATTTTATTATTTATTTTATTTTATTCATGTATTTGTTTATTTTTGTCTTATTTTCCTTTTGTTATTATTATATATCTTCCTTTTTGTTTATCCAAACTTGCAGGTCTGTATTATGTTCTTTATGCTTTTTTAAAAACGTAAGTAGATTAAATTGCTAAAATGCTAAATAAATGACTGATTTAAAAAAAAAAAAACGAAGAAAAGTAAATAAAGAATGAAATAGATAAGTATGGTAAGTGATGCAGAAAAAAATAAAGAAGATAATAACACTTTATCAATTTGTAACAGATTATTATTAATAATTAAATACTACTTTTATTTTGAGTATTAATTTGGTATATTAAATGGCCTATTAATTATATACTTTTTAGTACATACATAATTGAGTTGTTTATTTTTTATCCTGGCAGCCTCAGTCCTCTGTACCTGAGCACTTCAAACTGCTGATATTTACACCAGGCAGCCACGCAACTAATCTGTGTGTGTGTCTGTGTGCAGATGTGTCAGAGTGTGTTAAGAAGACGTCTCCAGCTGACCCTGCATCTGCCGGCACCACAGCAACAGACAGCAAGGCAGACCTGGGTGGGTAAGTCTGCGATCGTACCTCTTTATGTGGTTCGTTAGTGAATCTGTGACTGCTTGCTATTACATTTCTACCAGTCATTCACAAATATTATCTGCACATGTGATGATTTTGTTTTTCATTCTCGGCACAAAAAAACCTTGCTGACAAACATGTTTTTTTCTAAATGTCATCATTTTTTTGTGATGGGTGGCATTGCTCCTGCTGATTGAAACGTGGCTCTGGGCTGCAATTGAATTCACATTTTCTGGATGTGTTTTATTTTATTTAAAAGCAAATCAGTAAGAACTTTTTTTTTTCTCTCCTGTCAGGGTTCGGTAACCGCTGCATTCAGCCCAAAGGCCCTCGGGAACCCCCCCTGGAGTGGACATGATGGGACGGTCCATCAGCCGTCCACCACCAGTGTCCTCCTTCATCAGGAGAAGGACCCTACCGCTCCCACCTGGCTGGTCCAAAAACCTAGTCGATAGATGCTACACAGACAAACAGCACAATATTACATAGAAACACGTTCTGTGTAACTCTGTGCACCTCCTCCTCCTCCCCCTCCTCCTCCGCCTCCTCAGTCCTTCCTTCAAAGTGCCACTGTGTGCAAAGCAGAAGAACACTTACCGGTCAAGTGGCTTGCCCACGTTTTCCTGCTCAGCTTGCTGATGTTAGAGGTTTTCACTTCTCTAGACGCTGACCTGGGATCACTCTGGTTATTTTCCTGTTAATGGTTGAAGAATAATTCCTGGTTTTGGTTACTTGAGAGTGGATCATAAAAACTTTCTTGTAGGGGTATCACGATTTTTCAATTCTAAATTGTTTAAAAATGAGCTTTCAGTTTGAACCATGGAAACAAAAGCAGATCTTTGAATTCTCTCCACACACTCCTTCTTACACACGTCAGAAGAGAACAAAACACTTCAGAGACGACGCAGTGCAGCCTACCTTTGGCCTGCAGCTGGAGTCAGAGATGACGGAAAAGCAACGAGACTGGAAACTCCTCCTGCCTCACCCGTGAGTTTTTAAAGTTCAGTAAGTTTTTGAAAGACAATATGGTATTTATGTCTTAACACACATTAAAAAATCGTTATTAGGGCATGAAAACAATGATCTGATGAGCTTTACAAATCAAGAATCCATAGTCTGACAAGTTATATTGATCAGTGCCAAATAAAAAAAGTTTTAATTAAATCAAATCATGGATTTGGACAATCGTGACACCCCTTCTCACTCTCAGACAAAAGGTGTGTGAGGCAACAAAGAAAAAGGATGTTGGTAAAACCCTCACACATCAAAATAGAAAAAAAACTTTAATGCCAAATGGGGAAAAAAAGTCATTTTTTTCACCATGAATCAGGAATTATCTTTAATCTGTAAATCTACTGTGGGAAGCTGATTCCTGAGGTGTAACTGAACTCCCAGAAGCCGTCTGCTTCCTCCTACTGAATGAACAACAATCTTCAAAGCGAACCTAGATAATCTGTTACCCATGATGCAACCTTTTCTGTTGGGTATGTACAGGTTGCCTCTCTCTGTCTCTCTCTCTCCCTCTTTCTGTGTGCTGGTGCTACATTACGAAGGATCGGCGTAGAAACAGAAGCACTAGAGCTGACTGCCACCAACCGTTAGCTGTTCTCACCTCCGTCTGTGTCTCAGCTCCAGTGCTTCATACGTCTACGCTGCGTCCCTGTTTATCAGAGTCACAGACTGACGCAGTTTGGCCATTGCAGGGGTTTAAGCGGCGGCTGAGGAATAGAGCAACATGTTTGGGAAATACTCTTATTCAGTATTCATTTGATAGTCAGATGGGAAGTTTTCTTCCGCTCACATATCTGTATGTAGAGATGGAAAACTTAGATAATTCATAGGAAATCAATCACTTTTTTAAAAAAAATTATTGATTCCATCTTCAAATAAAGTCCCTGTATTCAGTCTTTATGCTATGCTAAGCTAACCAGCTGCTACATATATTTTACCATATAGCAGTTTAAATGATCAAAAAGAGCAAGTTTCCAATTAATAAATTGTTAAATTAAACACTTTTCAGCATTATTTCCAAATAAACATAACAAAAAATATGCAATGCGTCATTTTTGAAATATGGGTCTTGATAACAAATCCAGCAGTGTGAAAAAAATAAAATATAGATTAAGTTGTAAATTACTAAAACGTCATGAAACAACTACCTTTAAACAGCAACCAGAACTGCCAACTTAAATTAATTGTAAAGACATGACAGGAGCGCCAGTCTTCTCATCTAACTCTTAAGGTCAGGGGTATTTCCCAAAATGTCGTACTGTTCCTTTAAATACCTGCAGGTTGTTTAGCAGTGGACATCATCATGTTGACATCTTCAGGAAACAAAACTGAATTTCTTAGATACAAAAATAGAAACTTATCTAGCTCCATCACAGGTGATACTTCATCCATATAAGATTTGTAAAGCCAAAGAGTGATTTTACCTTCTCTAATATTACACAATAAAAAGCAAAGATTAGTTAGAGAAAATGGCAGACACCTGCAAATCATAATTCCCAAATGTGTCCCAAAGAATTAAACATTTCTTGGCCACAGCATGGTTTTGAAACACACCAGTAATGTCCAAACTCCTCTGTCTGTGGCTCTGGCTCTCACTGCTGGGACCATGAGCCTGCCTTAGTCTGCCTCTCAGAGAAGACAGCCAATGACAGTCCTCCTAGTTTGGCTTCTCTCTTCACTTCATTTCTCTCTCTTTCTCTCTCTCTCTCTCTCTCTTTGGGACACAAAGTTGCTGTTTACTTCTTCTTCTTCCTTGACACTCTTCTGTTTTCTCTCTCCTGCTTTTGGATGAACAACCATGTAAGTCTTATTTATTTTTTATTACTTAGCAGCCAGTTTACTCATAATAAACCTCAGTGTTTCGGAGAAGGAATGTTACACATCACCTGAATGGGGCTTGACAGATAATATGACGTCCAGCTTCCCATAAACAGCCACTTCTCTACAGATGAGACTTGTATGTTTATTCATCCGACGGACTCATTTGGAAGAAATCTTACTGTACCTGCTTCTGTGTGTGTGAGACAATGATGATAGGGACCCAGGACTACTGTTTTCTCCTTACTGTTCTCTGCTAACTCCATTAGCTACCATAACTATACAGTATATGCATTGTTTTATAAAGATAAAAACTGTACAGGGCAGTTTAGGTATATAATATTTCAGATTTTTTTTTGTTATCTCTTAAATATTCTTATTAACAGAAGATGTAAGAAAGTCAGTGCATGATGATGATGATGATGATGATGATGATGATGATGATTCCTCCCTTACACAGTGTTTCCCTTCAAACTGTAAATTATTCTGCTGCCCTCTTTTTTTTTGTTTTGTTTTTTGTTTTGCTTCCGGCAAATATTTCAGGGTTGTTTTTATTTTTTATGTTTGCGTTATATGCTTAAAAAGATTCAGAAATTTTTGGTTTTAATTGGTTGGCAGAGGAAAAAGCTTCGACTGCCAGCCGGCCCCCTTTCAGATAGCTACAACGGGCTTCGAAATAAGATTGTAATAATAATATTAATGATGATGATGATGATAATAATAATAATAATGGTCGTTTTTTGTAAATGGTATTTTAAAAGTTATTTTTGTATACGCGTTGTTTGTTGCGTCACAAATCCACTGCTCCTCCACCCAAAAACCCCCCTCTCCTCTCCTCTCCTCCCCTCTCCTCTCCTTTCCTCTCTTCCTTTCTCACATGCTCTCTCCACCTCATTTCATTTTCCACACATTTAGTTTTTGATTCTTTTTTTTTTTTTTCTTTCAGTCTCTCAGCTCCTTTAATGTAGAACATGCAACAGAGATGGAGATCTCCTGCTCTGGACAAGGAGCATCTCATTATTTTTCTCTTCCTTCATACATCCCCTGCTGTTTTCCCTCTTTCATCCCCCTCCCCTCCCTCCCTCATCTCTGCCTCTTTAATTTTTAAAAGACTGCTGTTTTCCATGTGCCAGCAGATCAGTTCACTTTAAAGGGGACACATTATGCTCATTTTCAGGTTCAGACTTTTCTTGGTTTCTACTAGACCATGTTTACATGTTTAAAAAAAACAACATATTTTTCTCATCATGCCCATAGCTACATCACCTCTATTCTCCCTCTGTCTGAGATGCTTCATTGTAGCGCCTGTCTCTTTAAGAGCCCAGGCTGCTCTGATTGGTCATTATTCCAGCTCATTCACATTTACACTATTGCTGTTTTTATACTGTCATTGCAGCCTCAATAAGGGCGGTAGTTACATGTTTCTCTGAGGTTAGCATGTAGCTACATGTAGCCGTGTATGTAATTTAACACTGTAGTGGTGAGTCCTGGCTATATAATTAAATATAGAAAAAAAACTGTTAGAAATGAAGAATTCAGCAACAGAGTGATGGTAGGAAATTTGAGGGATTATTTTTTAACACGGCTTTACAGCATTGTTTGAACTTTTTGCCATGTTTGATACGGACATATAACCTGTATATGAAAAAAGTAAAGGAAAACAGCATAGTAGGTCCCCTTTAAGTGACGTATTTCCTGCTTATTTGCAGTTCGAAGTAACAAAATGCACCACTAAGCTGACAAGACACATGCCGGGGAAAAAAGTCTTTTAAATTTCATCCTTTGTTTTTCCAGTCATCCATCTCTTCTCCATTCATCCCCCCACCTGACCCCTTCACGTGCACACTCGCCTCAATCTCAGAAAAAGCGCCCACCTGTGCCTTTAAGTGAGAGCCCTAACCCTAACCCCGCCCCTCCTCCTCCAATCATCATTAGCGGCGTGAGCGTGAGCGATGGGATTCGCTGCTGCTTGCTCATCGCCTCCTGTGGGACTCTCGTTCAGCCCCCCCACCCCGCCAAACACACACACACACACACACACACAAACATGCATACACACACCTTGTGCCCTTCCTTACACACACGCAGACAAACATAAACACACACCCAAAATGTTTGTATGTTGCAGAAATCAATCAGTAAAAATGAACATTAAGTAAAGAAACGCCTCTTTGTTTTTATTCATATTTGATGCTGTAACAGATGCCTATGTGTGGAATGCCTTTAATTGTATATTTAATAAATATAGTAAATATATTTGGTTATATGTTAAATCCTAAAACAAAATATATGGACAAAAAATATAGAAATAAATGTAAATAAAAATGTATGTATACGGTAATTAAGTTGAATTAATATTTCTTAATTTAAATTATTGATCCATTGCCTTATTTATTTTAGGATTCATAGGCCATGTTTATTTATTCATTGGTATGTAGGCATTCCATACAGGCAGTATTGGATTTTGTGTATGTGTGTGTTTGTTTAATTTAGAATATAGAACAGTTATAATCAGTTAATAAATCACATTGACTCGTCTCTGATGCCACAAGAAATAAAAATAATTTAATTGTGTCTTCAGCGGCTGATAGCTCTGCACAAGTAATCTGATCATGTCAATCATTGTGTGTGTGTGTGTGTGCATAGAGGGGGGGGGGGTCACAGCAGGAGATCCTCTCTCACACCTGGAAAATCATCTGAGAGGAATGTATTAACACACACACATACACACACACTAATATGCCGATTAATTAATCACTGCAGGTGGTACAAACACAGTCGCTCGCCGTCTTACACAGAGACCTTGAAGGTTTCGCATTTGTATTCTCTTTACACGCGCAGTGAGGCACAGCAGGTGGGAAGACATACTGTGATTATTTGCTTCTGCTCACACGTAGCCGTTGCTCATTTCAGATTAATTATACAGGACATTACAATACAATATTTAATGTGTAATGGTGCAGCAGAAGTGGTTCAGGCAGTTTTGTGTCCGTCCTTTTTGGTGACAGTCATTTACAAATGCACCTGTTAGAACTTGAGCATTAACAGATGTGTATAGTTATATTTTTTAATTGTTTTATCATGTAAGATGTTCACATAGGCCAGCTTTGGTAGATTTTTCCCTTACAATTAAAATAGAAGGACTGAAGTGGCCTGCTTTATACTAATAGCATATATTAACATATAGTATATTAAGTAGACTGTGAGGGCACAGGATGACAGATTTCTATGATACTTCACAATGCAAAGGGCTGTAGTGGTGTTACTAAGGCCAGGGGAGACTTTTTTTTTTTTTTAATACACGTTCATTGAGGGATTGTTTGTTTTGATAGTGGGGGATGCATCTGACATGTTTTCAATCCAAAAATACACAAAACAACAAACTCCTGATATGAACAGCTATGTAATACAACATATAAACACTTAATATTTCTGTATTTTAAACTTCTTCAAGTTAAAGTACAAAAGTATCAGCATTAAGATGTACTTAAATTATCAAAAGTATAAGTACTCATTATGCACAATGGTCCCCACTGTTATAGCCTACAGTAATAAACAGCCCTGATCCGAACAGCTAGTGT
>JAOWBC010000904.1:8234745-8257992 GCA_028566105.1 Hypoplectrus providencianus | reverse complement strand
ACACACACACACACACACACACTTTCAATCTGCCTGTGTTGTATGAATTAAGCCAGGTTGCTATCTTAACTGGGTCGCCTCAGTTTTCCCATGGAGCCCTTTAACATGTTATGTAATGACTTATAAATATAGCCAATCAGTGTTGAGTGTGTGCGAGCAGGAGCAGCAGGCTGCACTGCCATCTGAAGAAACTGAAACTGTGTCAGCTCCGTTACCAATATACACCATAATGTATCTGGCCAGATTATTTTTAGGTGTATGAGTCATATACAGTTGACGCTGGAAGAATTTGATACACTCACTTGTTCCTCTTGGTGATTATTACACACACTAACACGTCAGATTTCCACTTCTGCTTTGCATCATACAATAATCTTGTCACAATGTTTACAGCCGGTTGTAACTTTACAGCCGGCCGTCTGCAGCCGCTAATCACATTTAGTGTTCACGGTCGGCTGTCACTCACTGACAGGGTTTGTGCTCAGCCAATCAGTCCGACTGAAGAAAATGTTTCCATGTCAATAAATCAAAGTGTAAACATTTTGGGCTGGAGGATTAATGGCGCTGTGTGATGATGTGTTCTAGTGTGTGTGAGTGCATCCAGCTGTGTAGATGACAGAGGGCAAGTTTATCCCTGAGATGGGAATATTTCCATTACACACAGGAATTATGTTTGAAAAAAAGAGGGAGGCCATTTAGACTGGACATTGTAAGATAATCCTTGTAAAACTTATATAAAACTAAAAGCTTTGAACTTTGCAATCACTTATTGTCATACATAAAAAACACAGTTTGGTCAGCGCATTAATTTGGTTATATCTATGTAATTTGGTCTGTATGTCAGAACAAGGTGAATAATGTCTATTGCAATTTGACAAGGTTTCTTTCAAACAGATTTGAAAGCTTTTTGACAAATGGCCCAAAACCCAATCCAAGTATTTTTCACTTGAAGAATAACCAAAAAACCAAATGTCACATTACATGCCAGTGAATGTCCATAGATGGTTATGAGTGATTGATTGACACAACTTGTAATGTATCCTAGAATAGAGGTGAAAAGTCTTTCAACTGATTAGATTGACTATCTACTGTTTTTCTTTTTATCAGTTTCATATTGAGACCTGGTGCACAGTATCAGGACCAAATTTAGAGCAACATGCTGTAAATGTGATTGTGAAGTTTGAATAGAAGCATAAGTATTGCATAACTAAGTGTGGTTGTGGGCTACACATTTCAGCATTATGTTTTTAGATAGTGAGGTTAAGAGAAAAGCATCCATACAACTGTATGTGTATGGAAAAGATGATATCACATTATTTTTGGTATCAGGAAATAATCATCGTTGGACTTGTAAAACTGATTTTGAGCAATCCTTCGTTTTATATTATATTTTATAGTATTACAGATGCTATATTTTTTAAGATTTAAACTGTTGATTGGTCGAATTGTTTTACAATATTCTGATATTTCGTAGAATAGATAAATGATGAATTATTTCAATAAATAATCAACACTTTTTTATGAAAATAATCGCTAACTGCAGTGATAAACAAGTCTGTACTGGGTTAGATTATTAAGTGATTAAGTCCTGCTCCTCATTATTATCTCAATAAAAAAACATAAACAGCTGCTAAGGCCCGCCTCTAGTTTTTCCCTCTCTGTCTGTCAGTCAAACCTTAATCCCGCCCCCTCCCTGGCTGCCTGTCAATCATTTCTGCCCCGCCCCTTCACTGCCTGCTTGCACGTCGCGCAAAAAAACAGCAGCGGCGGCCGTTGGGGGAAGAGAGTAAATAGAGAGAGAAGCCTCAAGATGGCTGACTCGCTGGGCTCCGCTCACCTCACCGGAGCTGCTACTGCGGTAGCCCCGGCGGTCGCCTCCGCCAAATGCCCGCTCGTCAAGCCGACCGAGAGGAAAGAAGCCCCTGACAACCGCTCTCAGTCTTCCCGGGATTTCAACCCGCCGCCGCCCAAAAAGGTCCGAGCAGAGGAGAGGAGCGTTAAACCCAAGAAACTCAGCAGGGAAGGAGGAGTGGGAGGCAACGGTAACGGCAAAGAGAAACTCCAGCAGCCCACGAAGCAGCAGAGTTATGGCAGCAGCCCGGGCTTATGGAGCTTCAGTCCGGTTAAGACGAGCGGCAACAACCCTCCGGTGCCTGCTACCGGTGGATCCCAACCACCGACAAACACGCATAAAGTCTTCAAACAGAGCGATTTCTTCCTCCACAAAGCGCCTTCCTCCTCCAAACCCAAGAAACCGAGTAAAGATAAACAGCGGGAGAAGGAGAGGGAGAAGGGGAAAGGAGGCGGAGAAGAGAAAAAGAAACATAAACTGTTGGTGACCTCCGGGCTCGGGAGTAACGTTAGTAATAACAACAACAACGATATCAGCAGAATTAATAACACTTCAGCAGTGAAGAGAGAAAATGGGGAGGTCATGTTGCCACCCAAAGGTAGGCCATCACACTGTATTATATTTAAATTTTACTGAATTAAAGCTGTGCTTATTCTAAGTAGGCTGTAGTTCTGCCCTTTTATAGTTACTTGGCTCATCGTAGAAGCAGCCACTTGGGATATGAACATGTGGCCCTGAGTGTGCAGTTGTCTGCCTCCTAATTTGTCTGGACAGTCCCGTTTTCGGACGAGATACTGCTGAAAGGGCGCTCGTTAATGTGCTATAGAACCCGTAGAACCATGTAGGGTCACTCTCATTTACAATTGCGCGTTATTAAAGGGGCTAGCATCGAGTTTGTCGTCCGTAAAGCCCAGTTTAGTCGATGTTTCTGCGGGATATGGCTGCCAGCTTGTTCACCCGCTCGTGAACCCTCGAGCTCTACAACAGCGTTCCAGGGCAGTAGTCGCGCGACCTGGCTGTTACATCTCAACCAGCTGCTCTCGTGCTGCTGCGGGGATGTTACGTCGTTACGTCGTATTGACAAAATATAACCAGTTTCTCTAATAATAACAATAACAGTACACGAGTCCATATAGGGTGTTAGAAACAAGCTATACTCGCTGTCATTTCAGCGTAACGGATTATCCAAATTGTTAAGCAGTCTGTTTCATTGATGTGCATGTTTTTATTTATTTATTTTCTTCGAATTGGTGTATGTAATAAAACTGCACGCTGCTGTCATAACAATATGACAGCCGCCCGCCATTATAGGGTAAGTGTTGTTTTGGTAGAGCACCACGCCCCCCTCTGTAACCTCAGGCTGTATGGGAAACAGACAGAGCTCCACCGCTTGTTGTTACTCCATGTTCTACAGTTGTACAGACAAAACATGTCGTATTTATTAACCCACTCCTTTATTCCTCTATATTATAAATATAATCCTATATATTTTAAATATTAAACAGCCTTAATGATATGTAAAAGTAATTACACTTTTATCCTATTGATAGCAGTTCATTCTTGACTCAATACTTCCACATTTGTGTTATTATGGTAGTACACTGATGGTGGTCTATTACATAGGTAGGTTAAAGGGGAATAATAAATGTATTAATTCCCAATGGATCACGATTCAGTAAGTTTTTTTATGACAACTGATAAAACAACACATATTAACAAAATAATAGTATTAATCATTTATCAGTAAAGAGTTAACAATATAATATTTATTTAAAATACCAGACAATACATTATATTGTCATTCACTGCATCATGTGTGTACAAATGTGTTAATTCTGAACATAGGATAAGAAAAACATCCATACACATATTGTACTACTACTATTTTTTGTTATCATTTTTTAAGATACTGTATGTTTATGGTATTGTATCAATTCTCTAAAACACTGATTTTTAATTATTAGTTTCTATGAAAGATTCATCTTAGAGGAAACCAATACTGTGATTCTTGATGTTAAAGGGACTGTGATGAAAATTAATTGATATTTAATATGGTGGCTGATATATTAATTGTATAAGCTTAAATAAAAATTGACCATTTTTATGTAGATTGTTCATTCAATTTTCACCACTCTTGCATAAAATAAACTTAAAATGTAAATAATATTTACCATTATTTTTAATTATACAATCAATGTATTACATTGCCAGCCAATTATTTAAAGGACAACTGAGAAAATAAAGAATGAATATGAATACAATAAATAGCTCAGTAAATATGATTACTATTCAGTTTAAGTTAATTGGACTATTAGAAAACATTCTACGTCACATATAGGCTATATATATATATATATGATCTAAATAATATAGATGGTTCATAAATTCTTAATGTAGCCTAAATATCTTTTCCCTCTACATTATGTAATATACTGCATGGGATTAACATAAGACACATTTAACATCATAGACATAATTCAGGTCATAAATAAAATTACAAATATGTTCTTGGGTGTCACATTATTATAAGATTTTATTAGTTCCTTAGGAAGAATTGTAATATCCAATTAACAGATTGTGTCACAGCGCTGAAGCCGCTAATTCCGTTTTATCATGGTCTCATTAGCGGGCCTTGTGTTTGGCTTTTTATTTTCTGTGTTTTGGTGGGTGTTTCATCATCGTCACACCAGAGCAGCATTTCAAAATTCCTGCATTTGCAGCAGTGTGTTAATGTTATTTGTGTGCGAGTGTTTAGACACAAGTGGCAGAGTACCGAGTGGACACATGCAAATGTGTGTGAGTGCATGATGTCACCCTTTTCCAGTCGGGTAGTTTAAGAGGTCATGACATGCTCCGAACAGCCACTGCAGTCAGTGAGAACAGCAGAATGAGACGTGTTGTTGGCCAGTAGCTCTAACACACACATCAGAAACAGTCCCGTAAACAGCCTGTGTTGGATGTGCTTGTATGGGGATTTCAGCACAGATAGATGCTGGCGTTAGTCTTTTATACAGGATCAGAACACAATAGTGGGATGTAAAAATAATGTGAATGTTAAATAAAACATGTTTTTAATGCAGAAATACATTTTAATTAATAAAAATCAATTAGTTTAGTTTTATTACATTAATTATTTTAATTTCATAGCTATTTATACTGTATGCAGACCGATAGAGAATATTTTATGATCTGCAGCGCTGTTATGATGGTTGCAACTTTTTTTTTTTATCTCTGATTTCATCCAGAAGCATTAGTAATAATAAATACCAACACTCTTTCAACAGTCCCACTGAGGTGCTCTTGAGCAAAGTACTGAATCTGTAATTGCTCTAGTAAGCTGCTCACTAGCCAGCAGAAGCGAGACTGTAATTATATTGAGTAGCTTCAACTTTGAAGACGGAGAAGTGTATGCATGTGGAGCAGAGTGTTGCTGGAAAACGCACATTAATCCCGAATAAAATGCTTCAAGGATTAAAATGCTCCGTTCTGAGCTGCACCTTCCTGTAAAAGCTTGTAACAGTGTGTCAGTCTTCTCCCCCGATTCTGTGACACAGCTGCAGTCAGCATAGGCTTAAAGAGATAGTAGAAAAAACAGTTTTAATCGTGTTTTTCCAATGTGTGTTGAGTGACTGGCGGGCTGGCTCACTTGTTAGACAGACTGCTGTTCAACAGGAGGACGCTGCTTTGCTCTTAGGCAGATTGTGCTCTGACCTTCCTGGAAGGGAAGAATTTTCCTACAGGGATCAAAAGAGTATCACATCATCACAGTAATATTATTAGTGTTGAGTTTGCTGTTGGAGCAGGGCTTAAGGCGACTGCCAGGGAGCAGTGACTCCTGGTTACATTTGGTCTTGAAATAAGAGACATGAGTGTGACTAAGTGCAGTGAATAAGGAAACATTACTGCATATATAGGCTGGCTGATCTAGTGTGACAGAAATTGTTGTTTGACTCAAAGGTCATGAATTTAATCCACACTGAGACCAAGTTGACCTGTGGTTGACACCCGGTGTATTTACACACAGTCTGATATTCTAATTCTAACCACAAAGATTATCCTCTTAACATTGAGGTTGAATTCAGATGAATCATAACTAAATACAGAGCTGAAATACTTGCAGATGTTAAAATTTGCTCTTGTCATGTAAACGTCCCACGTCTGGCCACTCTGGATGTTTAGATCTGTCACGTGCTGCATAAATTGCAGATTAAAGCTGATGCAAAACAGCCTGTTTGTTGTTGTTTTTTTTTGTCCTACTGATGCTGAAAGTCCTTGAAAATACTTTACTTTTAATGTGGTGTTTTGAAGATTTGAGAAGTGATTTAATTTTAAATAAAATGCTTGGAATAATTAGGATTTCGGATTCCAAGCCATCCAAACATTTGACAAATTTCACCTTACAATACAGTGAAGGCCAATGATATCCATCTATTTTAAGATGAATCCAGTTTCCCAAGGGTCCTTTTTTCTTCCATGCTTTTTTCTCGACATCACTCTGACAGTAAAACAAGTCATGTAAACCAGGGTTACTGGGGAAGTCAGGTTGTTGTGACTCCTGTCTGAAATGCAGTAATTAGTTTTTTGTGTGCCTGTAAATGCAGCATGCTGACAGAATCCCTGACTGTGTCTGGGACCACTCGTCCGTTTACAGAAAAGGGAGAGAAAATGAAGCCTTGCTGCAGTAAGCATCCAATTAAGTTACTGTCGGTTGGGTCATTTGTTCAGTCCCAAAAATTACAAGACACTTAACTCTGCGTGTGCAGTAGCACTTCAGTAGAATTACAAAGAGGGTATGAACTTTACTGCTAAATGCTTTTGAGATCAGCTTGAATGGTGAGGCATGGATTTGCCTTACCAGCAGGAATGGGCTGCCCATCTGGCGTTCCAGGGTTTTATGAGTGGGCAGGTTCACCTGAAGTGTGAATCCCACCACACTGATGCAAAATGCTCTTCAAATTGGATCTCCCAATATAAACAAAAATAACTGTGTCACATGAGACAACACTGACAATCCAACACAACAGTCAAACTAAAATTATCTCAGAGAGGAAGCTATAAGGTGCCTGAGAACAACAGCTTCAAGTGTTTTTAGTTTAGTTCCGTATTTAGGACCTCACTCTGTTTCTCATGAGATTGCACAAGAATAGTAGAAATGACATTGCAAAATCTCTATATTCAGTGAAATATCACGCTATATAAAGGTGTAACGCTGGATCCTATAATAATAATATAATTAATTTTACCCGTATAGCAATTAAAAGTTACTAAAACACACATAGCATTTTAAAAACAAGCAAGAATCAACCTCAAAGTCAACAACAATTAGTGACAAATAAAAACAATAACATAGTTAACATAATATAAATTATAAGATTAGTCAGATGATATATCTGTCAAGCTCTTGACCAAGTTTTTTTTCTTTATACACTATATTTTCAGTGTAATTGTTTTCACCTTTAAAATTGCAACTGCTCATATACCTCCTTGTTAATGCTGAGAATTCTGATCACATTCATCTCACTGTGATATCTTATCATTAAAGCTAAAAAATTAGTTGATCTTGTTTGTTAATTAGATTCTCAAGTAATAAAATTACATCATAAAACTAGATACTCAGCATCGAAGAAAAATATAAGTTATATAAGTTTTATTAAAAGGCGGTGAAATCTTTTTTTATGAGGAAAATTGAAGATTGTAAATTTAATAGAATTCTTTCATGTAATTTTATGATAAGCTTATCCTGTTCAGGGTCACAAGGGGCTGGAGTGTATCCCAGCATGCATTTGGTTAGAGGTAGGGACAGGTCACCAGTCTTATCACATTGCTAATACACTCTCAAACCTGGCTGGGCGACAGAATAAAACACTGTGCTGTTCCAGATTAACACAAGTTAAACGTAATATATTAAATTATCCATTTGGGCTCTTTGAGAGCGCAGACCTCCATCAAGGCCACGCCCTATCTTGCAGTGTTAACGGAAGTGAGAAATAATGATTCAGATCTGCTAATTGGTTCATATTAGGACAACTCTCCTCCCTCCAGTCAAGGTATATGAAAACAGGGCCAGTAGTTTCCATAACCCTGCTAACAAATAGACAAACAAACCGAACCACAAGCATAACCATAAAATAAAGTCAATTTTAACGACCGGTAATTGGAGGAAGTTTGTTGTCCAGGGAGATATTACTTTAAAAAACAAACATTAAACTGTAAACACCCCATTGACTTTTATGAAGTTATGATTCTCCTGCTCGGCTCTAAAAGGTTTCATAGTGTTGGCGGCGCAGGTAGTTGAAGTTACCAACCGTCCGCCTCTGGCCCTCCATCTTTCAAAGTGATTTCTCCCCTGTGATCATCCAAACGGTGAAAACCACCTGCTGTGTTCCCCTTCAAAACCTGCTGCTGCAAGAAAGTCAAAAAACAAAATCAGAGGAAAAATAAGAAGATGTTTCAGTTGCATGAATCCCATTAAATTCTCTAGTTTTGTGTTGCTCTGAGCCAACAAAATAACATTGTTGTGCACTTTAGTTACTGACCAGGTTTAAACCCATGGGATGACTTCCTTTTTATTTTATGCTAAGTGGAAGAACTTACTCTCAAGCTGTGATAAATGCAGCATAGTCTCTTGGGTATTTAAGGTCCGGTCAGCCACCTGGGCTAATTTATCCCCCATTGCCTCTAAATGAAAAGTTTATGAATGTTACCGTTCGGGCATGGTCTGACATGTTTTTATAAATCTGGCAGTAGATCTGAGTGAACCCTCCTTTTGTAGGCAGCTTCCTGTGGTGCTAAATGGATGTTTTGAAACATGCTGTTTTTTTCCTCTCAAGGAAGCGTACGGTGTCTGGTAATTTTACAGCATTTATTTTTGCAGAGATCTTAAAATGGTTTGTTAACATTCTTGGCATTGCTCCTATTTACAACCGGGTATGAGGATAATGACTACCTGCATGTTAAGTAGCAAAGAAAAACGACCCACTAAACTTCAAAATGCCAAGGTATTTATTTAAATATAATCATTGAAAAGAGCGTATTGATGTACCTCTAATTCTCCTACTGCTCCTTTAAGCCTTTTTTTTTTTTTTACTTTCAAAGCATATTCTCCTTTGATCCTGCAAACAGCGAGTCCAACCCCACTGTGTTCGCTTTCCCACTCCCCACGTCCACAGGAGAGTGAACAGTCTGAAAACACAGCTTCCTTTTAAAGACGGATCTGACTGAGTTCAAAGAAAAAAAGTTCTTTGCAAAAAAGAAAAGAAAGAAAGGAAAAAAATCAGCAAAAGAACTACTGTGGAAAAATAAAAGAGGGCTTTTTTTAATTTCTTTGTGAGGAAATGAAAGAAAATAAAGAATCAAAGAAGGAGATGTATAAAAGATCTGAAAGTTATTTTAAGAAAGGTGAGGTTTCCTCTACGCTGCTGGAGATGATGATTTACATCCATCCACACTTAGGCATGCTTTGTCTTTCAGACAGCACTGAGGAGTGTGTGCGATGGTGTGATATTTACATTTTAAACCGATGCTCTCATCCAGAGCGATTTGCAATGAGTGCAGCAGTAAAGTGCACTCTCAATTTCTTGTTCTGTTATATTCCCTCAACACGCTGAAATGATTCTGTCAGACTGAGATGCGCTGGAAGAGGAAATAAAATGAGTGAAAAAGCAACAGAGGATTTAAGGACTTTCAAGACCAGAGCATATTGAAGCTAGCAGAGGAAAGAAACGTGAGGTATATATTGATGAGATGTGGCTTTAAGGTTATGAGTGAAGTTGCAGAGTGTCTGCTGCAGTCTTAAAGGGAATAGGAAGGTCATTACAGTGCCGAGGAAACATAAGAGATAAGAGTACAGGCTCGGTGGAGAGATGAATTTGTTGCGGCAGGGAAGGAGAAGCCAAACATTTTGTAGGAGGAAGACCAGCAAGATTAAGAAAAGGGTGATGGCCAAGGTGAAGCACTTGGCAAGAGTTTAGTCAAGGGGTTGGAGGAAAAATCGAAAGTGCTCACAAGTGTAGTCTGTGTATATAGTGAGTAAATCTGAGCGCTAATGCTAATGCGTTTCCAGCATCGAGACCTGAAGCCCTCCTCTCTGCTTCCACAGAGCACTCCAACAAGACGAAAGAGAGAGACCGAGAGGAGAGGGAGGAGAAGAAGAAGGTCAAAGACAGAGAGAGAGAAAAAGAGAAGAAGCACAAAGTGATCAACGAGGTCAAGAGGGAGAACGGAGAAGTCAAGCAGCCGATTAAAGGTTGGTGTAAACGCACACATAATTGCAAACCAAGTGAGTTATGTAGATTTATGAAACCGTTTTTTTCCCTTTTTTCCCAGTTAATTGTTTGGCCATGAATGTCAGAAAACAGAATTCAAACAGCTTTTTTTGGGAGGAAACCAAAAAGTTTTCAATGATGATTAAATGGAAAAGAAGCTTATTCTTGCATGTAAATACTTGGTGTTTTTACTGATTAGTTAATATCAAAGTTGAATATTCATTCTGGACCTCAAAAAACGCAGCTTGGCAATAAAAATCTCAACTGAGGAGCCACTTTCATGTTGTAGCCTTTCTCAGTGCTGGAGTTGCTCAGTTGTTTCTGTAGATGGATATTTTCTGTCGATGGCTCATTGATTAACTAATTGCTTCAGCACTTGACATACTCACTGGACTCTCTTTACTCGGTACACCCATTCAGCTGCTCACTCGTCTGTCAGTCACGTGGCTGAAACCCCATGCATTAAGGCATGTAGGCATGGTCACAGCCACCTGCTCAGGTTCAAACCAGCATCAGAATGCAGAGGAATGGGCCAGACAGGGGCTGAGTGTTTCAGAAACTGCTGATCTACAGGGATTTTCACACACACACTCATCTGTAGGGTTCACAGAAGATGACCTGGAAAAGAGAAGCTATCCAGTAAGTGGCAGTTCTCCAGGCAGAAATGCCTTGTTGGTGTTTGATGCATTCTGGTTTTATTTACATTTTACACAAGGTCTTAGCTTTCTTGGAGTCAGGGCTGTAGAAACATAGGATGCTACATAGGTTGAGCATGATTTGGAAACAGTGAACAGCATCTGTACATTAGGGTGTCTGCAGAAATATTAGTTATAAGATGTTTGTGTAGGCAGCAATAGACATTACTAAAAGTAAGACTGTTGTGACAGTGGATTGTTTGCGCAGGAGGATATTTAATCCTTTTTCATTCAACACTGTCAATGCTGCTCACCAGGCATCTGGGAAGCACAAGGCACTGGCCCACTTAAACTGGTGCTGTACAGTCAATCATCATTATCTGTGGAACATACTCACAGCATACACAACTGCTCAGCATCCCAGTGAATGCTGAAAGAACACTGTGGCTACTTTAACTTCATATTTTCTTAGCGAATTTGGTTGCTCAGGTTTGTTTAGTCTGACCTGTGTGCCTTTGTGTGTGCAGGCTGACTGTGAATCTGGTAGCTAGGATTGTAACAGGAGAAGCCCAGAGACGAGCCAGTGCAATACAGTCTACCCGTACATCTAGTGTCACTCTGTCTCTCTCTGTGTCTCACTTGTGTCTCACATTTAAGAAAGGGTACTGCATGTGTAGTGCATTTGTTTACATGCACTCTAATATTCCTTTCATATTCTGAATAAGATGATTTTTATTTGATTCGGCTCATATAATCAGCTTATTCTGTTTGGAATATTTATTTTTAGTAGTCACGTTAAAAGCTTAGTATTAACATGTTTCTCTGTCTGGTATTTTAAACACTAAATTAGTAATAATTAAGGACACAAACAGAACATGATGAAAACAAATGTTAGCTACAACCCTTAATCTTGTTGTCTTTATATTTCTTTACTGTATGACCAATTATGAAAAAGGAAATTGATATTACATATGTAAACATCCTTTTTATATATTTTTAGCTTTTGTTCTATATTATTGTGTACATAACTGCTTACTTGTACACCAAAACAAAAAAGTTTTTAGAGACCCCAATTGGCCCACATGTGAATCAGTCAGCTCTGTTGTGTGCACAGTTATCTTGTGTTCACTTCATGAATGTGGCGAGGACTTTCATTGTTAACCTTTCGGCAGCAGGGAATTATTTGCAGAGGGCTGTGATGTAACGTCCGGCTCCCTCTGTGAACTAGACTTGACCTTTTTTAGACAGAAATGCACACAGCACACACTGACATGTATACATGGATGCCAGTTTGACTCAGATTGATTTACTCTAAACCTGCAGACTAGCAGTGTGTCTGTGCTGGTATGCCATGGTCATACTGTGGCATTTAAAGTACGGCCTCAGTTAGTGTCTACAGAGGAAAATTACAGATTGATAATTCAGCTCACTCTTTCAGTCTTCATACTTGTGCTAGGTGGACAGGTGGACCTTGTAATGTTGGTTCATTTATTGTCGGTATGAGTTCAAAAATTGGAAAGGTGAATAGAGAGAGGAGGAGAGGGTGATAAAAAGAGTCAGCGTGTATTAACTCTGCAGTCATCCTGCCACCGAGGCCGGTATTTAATCATGTGTGTTTACGATAATAGAGACACTCTGGGATCCATGGTGGGAATCAGGGTCTAGAGGGAGCCGAGGAGGAGACTCTCCTCACCAGAGAGTAGCTTTTCAGTTTTAGTGAGTGAGGCATTTAATCAGAGAGTGTTATGTTTGCAAATGTTGGGTGTGACAGAGTCAGGGAGGGGAAGTTAGAAATTTAATCAGTGAAAGAGTGCTAAGTTTACAATTGAAAAGGGCGACAGAGGGAGAGGCACCCAGAGGAAACATGTATAGGAAATCAATAAGCGGCAAGCAGCCATTCTGGCAGTAAGGCTGCTTTACTACCACTGAGGGTGTTTGTTTGTGTGTCCCACTGTGTGTGTGTGTGTGTTTGTTTATGTGTGTTAATTCAACTGGGAATTTATCTGACCTTAAACGTGACTGTCTAGCCAAGTTGTATGAATGTGTGTGTTTTTGCAAATGAGGGCATTTACACACACTTGACATTGTTTTGTTTTTTAAATGTGAGAGGATAATTACCTATAATAGTGGATGTATTTTTTTCAATTTAAAGCCTCTTTTTTTCTTACAAGCTGACTGTGATGACTCAAAGCTAGAGTGGTTTTGTATGTATAGTAAATTAACGAGGGAAAAATTCACAGATTACCATGGAAATAGACCTTTTTATATGTTGTCCGTGCACCTGCTTTTCCTAACAAATCGTTATCTTGAAGAACATTTATGATTGTCCTGGATTATTATGCATGATACAGACACTGTGTTTCACTGTCAACTCAAAACATCTTTGAGGGAGTTGCCTGCACACATTACAACCTTACTTGTACTTACTTGTTCAGTTTGAACTTTCATCAAAGCTGTATTCTCCCCATGGGTACATTTTTCTCGTAGTCTTGTAAAGTGGAACACATGACGCATCACAACTTTAACTGAAAACACAATAAAATTGTGTGCATCACATACATGCACTTCACATAAAAAGTCTTCAAGCCATGAGGAGGCTGACAATAATAAGCAATGGAGGAAACAGCCACTGCTGGAAGCTTTTATTATGATGCCCACAACACACTAACAAATGTTGAACACAACACTGATAAATAATAAAATATATTTATGTTACACTTCTCTTCACAAGGTTAAAAAGTGCTTTTCAGAACACAAAGGACTGAAACCAGAATCAACTCTAAATAAAATACAACAAATGAAGGGATATAAAAACATAAAAGCACCAAAGGATAAAAGAAAGTAAAAAATATATAAAATGGCAAAGGTAGAATAATAAAAACCATATAAAATATTAATAAACGCTTTTTACTGCCTGAGTATATTATTTTTGTTCATGTTTATCAGAGCAGATTATGATAGATATAAATAAATAAAGTATTGTTATTATTTGAATCTAAACATAAAATGTTCTTTTATTACTGAAAAAGAACAAGATTTATTATCTGTATCTGTATTTGAAGTTTGCACAAGCCATGAGACTCGCATCCTTATATCTGTTTATTACATTTCATATCAGCATCGCAATACCCGACAAATTTATCACACATCACATATTTTCTCCATATCTCGTAGCTCTCCCGGGGATTGATGAAGGTTGAGGATGTGAATAAACGTGTGTGTGTGTGAATGTGTGTGTGCAGAGAGAATTGGGGGAAGGGTGATTTATGGGTTAAAGAGCTTTTGGATTAGTAGCTTAGGTATTGTACTGCAAATACCTTCTTGCCGGTGCACACACACATTATGTTACTACTCTCTCTCTCTCTCTCTCTCTCTCTGTCTCTCTCTCTCTCTCTCTCTCTCTCTCTCTCTCTCTCTCATTCTGTCTCTCATTCCTGCCTTATCTGGTACTGGACGTGTATGGGATACAAACTAGACTGTGCGTGCGTGTGTGTGTGTGTGAGATGATGAGATGGTAGCAGATATTTGAGTTACACTGAAGCAGCAGCTATCAAAGTATGTGTGAAAAAACATATAGTAAATGCATACATCCTCACTTGTTTTCACAAGGCAGCTGGGCGGGAATGAACCAGCCACAGGACATTCCCAAATAAATGTGAACGGCTCACACACACATACATACAGTAGCACTGTGCATAAATTTGCATGTTCCACTGTCTGTCCTGCCTCAGGCGTCCAAGAGACGGTCCACCATGTATGGTATTATCTCTGTTCAGATATGCCACTCGAAAGCTTGTTTCCTGGCTTAGTCATATCTGCTCTTCTCGAGGGATGCCATTTCAGGGCTCCTCAATTTATTTTATGCTGGCACCTTGGGAGATGCACAGCACACCCCCTGGGAGATGCTATGAGTCATCTGTCTACACTTACCTAGAATAGTTAGGACTCATTATTTTTTTGTTTTATTATTTTTTAAATAGGGAATTCATCAGGTGTCTGTTTGTTTTGGTCATAAAAACAGTGTAAGTAAATAATACAACAATCCAGGGTGTAAGTTTTGTATTTTATTGTGTGTTGCTTCTGTTTTGAAACCCATTTTACAGAGCATAATCTGCACCTCATTTGCATTTTTTTTCTCATTTTTCTCTTCACCTTATTTTACTGGAAGCTTTTTGTGAGCTTACATCATTGGAAAAGGACCTGTTTCACTGTAAAAAAAAAAAGTGAAAAGTGTCTTCATACAGCAGGGGGATGAAAAGGGCCGAGGATTGTTTTGTTGATCCATCAGAAAGCAGAATTGAATAGATTTTTTTTCTCCATAAGGCTTTCATGAATGATGTGTCTCCCTTCAAGCCTTTTCAAAATTACATTTTTTCTTCAGATTTTTGTTGTGTTGATCTTTTAAGAATGTTTTCTCCTGTAAGACGACTCTTCCGTCTGAGTATTAATGTGTTTCCTTCCCTTCCTCTCTGTCTCTCTCTCTGTTACTCTGTCCAGATGAAAAAGAGAAAGCCAAGGTCAACTCAGAGGAGCTGCAAATCAAAAAAGTGAAGAAGAAAAAGAAGAAGAAACACAAAGAGGGGGAGAAGCACAAACGAGTGAAGTTCTACCACCGCTCCTGCCAAACCATTTGTGCTGGCCTGCTTCTCCTCCCTCCATCCTCTCCACCTCCCAACTCTTCCTCCTCATCCTCTGATCCCACTCATAACTCGTCCTTGTCTCCATTTAAGTCCCCACTACCTGTTTACCCTAACAGCAAAACCACACTCTTGCCTTCCTCTCCAGTTGCCCCCAAATCGCTCTTAAACTGCTCTCTCCTCAACTCCCTCAACTCAAGCGTCAAACACCAGCCACAGTGCACGTATCCTGGCATGGCCGGCCTGGAGTTTGCCCCGTACATACACATAGAGGACCAACCTAATGGTGGGGCCCTGGTGGCCCACGCCTACACGTCCCAGCTCTCCTCTCTCTCCACGGGCCAGAGGCAGAGATTTGCCCAGGAGTTTGTCACCTTGGCTTTCAGCGAGGACTCTTCCCAGGTATAGAATATATTGATCAGATTAATGGAGCATGAGTTTGTTTTTCTTGTTATTCTAAGGCTTACTGTCCTTGTTTTCCAGGCAGCTCATTACGTCATGGGGATTGTCCACGGAGAAGCCAGCTACCTGCCCGACTTCTTGGACTACTTCTCTACCAACTTCCCATCGGCTCCTGTCAAAATGGAAATACTTGGGAAGAAGGATATAGAAACCACCACTATGGTTAATTTCTACTCTCAGGTCAGTCGGATATAAACATGACATGACATCAAGAAACACATAAAATATTGTAAATTTTTGTGTGGAATTAGATTAATACTTTGTGTTTGTTGATACTTGAGACCTGAGGTGTAGATCACATCATATTTTATGACAAATCAATGCAGAAAACTAAGTCATTTCAAAGGGTTCACATACTTTTTCTTGCCACTTTACACAACTTAACTGACATATCTGAAAAAAACAGAATTATACATTTTTATTTTGTCTTTTGTCATGAGTTTTGGAGCTGTAGTTGCAGAGAGCACAGAGCAGATGGTGAGCTTTCAGACATGAAAAGTACAAAAAAAAAAATCTGAAGTCCAAAATAGCAAGAGCCCAGTGCTTCCAAGCCTCTTACATTCTGTCCTTTATAAATCATCTATTAGACTGATTATCAGGCCGAAGAACACAGACATGTTCACCAGACATTAGCACTTTGTCCGGAGCCACTGTGCTTCAGGAAAGTATCGAAACTTCCTGTTTTTATGATGCAATAAGTGTAATCTGAGGTCATACACTGGTACAACAGGAGATAATGATGACACAATACAGTTGCTGCTGTCTACAAAACAGTTTTATTTTGTTTTCAGCCTTTGTCACAAACACAGAAAAAGGTGAATCAATTCTGCAGAGTTGTCAACAAATCAAATCTCTTGCACAGACAAAGGCAGGTGCACGCACATGCATATGCACTTCCTGTTTAAATTGACATGTTGTTGAGTCCGATATAGTGGGGGAAATAACAATGTAAGTGAATGGAGTATTGATTGGGGATCTGTATCTGTTGTGTGCTTTGCTTGTTTATACACAGTCAACTTAGTAATGGTGCACCTGTGTGTGGGACTTTTATGTAAATACTTTGGTTGATGATTGCTGTTGTGTGTGCGTTATGTGATGTGATTTTTCTTTTCTTTCTATGATTACACATCTTTGATATCCTAAAGAAGGAATAGGTTTTAAAGGCTGTTGTACATTAACATTGCTATTTTCTGAGCTTACCAGACTATTCCAGGTGTTCCATTAGTTGCCTTTGCACGCTGAGTCATCATGTCAACATTACTGATAATTATTATCAAGAAGCCCATTGTGAACATTTTAAGGGGCAACACTACAATAAAATCATTTCTGGTATTTGGTCAAAAAACTTTTTTTTTTTTATTATTTTGACTTTCTCTGCCCAGTTCTAGTACAGAGAAATATTAGAGGAGCACAGTGGATATAAGTCACTCAGTATCTTTTTATGACACACATATAATACATTTAAAAAGGATTTTATGTGAAATGCCAATCTGTGTGTGTGCATAACCTCACAGAGAAAGGAAGGACGATGGAAATTAAAAAAGAGAGGACAGACAAGAAAGGAGAAGAAACTCTGGAGATGAATGGAAAGATGGGTGGCTTGAGGGAAGAAAATATTTAGATACAGTTTAAATTGTGGGAAGGAGAGGGATTGATCGAAGGAGAAGACTGGATTTTTGCCGTGTATGGATCTAAAAAACAAACAAACCTGGCTTTAACCATCTGGTTTGAGCATCTGCCTCAATCTGTCCTGCATTAAACAGCTTTTGGCATTTATAAAAATGTCTGACTTCTCAGAGTACGTGAAAAGTAAAAAATGACAGCAGAGTTGTTTTGAGCAGTGCGAGCACAGGTGGGGATGGCTCTCACTTCTGTGAAAGCAGAGTTCAAGTGAGAGCAAGAACGGAAGAGGACAAGATAATAGACGGTAGAAATAGGAGCCAGGAAGTCAGCAACGATACAGGGGGTGAAAGGTGGCGAGAAAGCAAAAGGCTACATTAAAAAAAAAACTGTAGAAAAGGTTGGTACCAGAAAAGGTGATAGCAAAGGAAGCAACAGGATGTGAAAGCAAGTTCTCAACTGTGAGAGATGACAAGTCAGGTTAGAGAGTCAAAACCAACACAAAAAGGTGTTTTTTTTTCTTTTCTTTTCAAAGCACCAGTGCAGAAGCCTATCTCTCTCACTCTTCTCAACATACTACAAAACCTTTTGAAGACAACTGGAAAAACCAGAAATGTGTGTGTTTGTGTGTATTGCTGGTGGTGTCTGTCTGGATTGTCTCCTGTGAGCACGGCGACACAGCTAGACCTCTTCATCTGTGGCTGTCCCACGTCTATAGTTCACTAATGAAAAGCCTTTTGTTGCCGCAAACCTCCTGAGTGGCTTTGTATTGAGATACTGCCTGCTATTTTTTTCAATAGGAGTGCAGGGTACCACTGTGTGCGTGTGTGGTACTTCAAGGGGTAGGGCAGTTTATGCTCTCTTACGCTTTCCTTTTGGCTATTTTTTATTATTATGAAATATTCATAATGTTATTCTGTGTGTTTCTTTCACTTTTGACCAGTTCTGCTTCAGCAAACACGTCTTTGATCTCTGCATGTGTCTGAATAAATTAAAGCGAGATTATGAATAAATTAAACATCAAAATTGGCCATTGTTGAAATTGAGTTTTCCCCCGTAAACCTGTGTTCTGAGCAGCTGTCCCTTTAAGAGTAGTGTTCCTTGCAGGGCTAACGTCATTGTCCACTGGTCTTGTTAATTTTCCCCCCCTCCCATCCAGCTCTCAGCAGTGACCTTGGGAAGTAGACATACAGTCTGCACACACACACACACACACACACACACACACACACACACACACACAAACAGATGTGAGCTTGCACACTGATATATACACAGCACAGGTCTGCAAACACACACAGATTAATGATTTCTCTCACACATTTTTCCTGCACCTTTCTCTTTCTCTACAGCTCTCCCTCCCTCTGTGCTGGTTTGCCGTTCTCTCTCTTTTATCCCCCTACACTTTATGTTTCTGCTCTGTTCTCCTTCTCGCCTGTCCAGTTGCAAATAACAGCACAGCTGCTTTTTGTAATGTGTATGTGTCAGAGGAAAAGAAGGCAGGAATTAACGCCTTGCTGTGTTTTTTCTGTGTTTGTGTGCATCCATACCACTGTGTCGTTCTGCTTAGTTCTCGGGCTGCTGGAGTGTGAGACACAATCACCCTCGCACTTCTTCACTTGTACTCGATAATGAGCCGTGTGCGTTCAGACTTTGACTGCAGGTATCAAAGTTGCTCTGCTGCTGTTCAGGCTGCGTATGAGTATTTTGTATTCAGTACCTGACTGAAGGCATTTTCAGTCCTGCTAAGGATTATAGAAGATTACAGCACTCTATTTTCTCAGGGCAAGTACAGCCCGACAGCCAATACATGATGTGCTTCGACAGTGAGGTAATTTGGTCTTTCCGGTTCAGTCACTAAGTAATAATTTAGTTACAACATCAGATTAAGACAATGCAGAAGAACAGACTGCAGCTTTTTCACTTTTTTATAAATCTCTGATCACAGGTTGCTCATGTGTGAGAGCATTCAATGCCCTGTCATGTAAACTAGCTTTAATGTTTAGGGGCATGACTATCAGTTCAATCAGAAAAGTTTGCAATTATGAGAATTTTTTAAATTTCTGTATGAGATTACGCCGTTTAGAATAAACTTAAAGAATAAACTAAAGAATAGACAGAAATACACATAAAAAGCAATAGGTTAATACAGACAATCTTAATGTATAATCGTTATCTGCAACTGTGCAGAATTAAAGGGTTTAACAGAATGAATAGACATAACGACAAAAATCTGATTTTAAAAAAAACCCAAAAAACCAGTTGTTTTAATATACAAAGTCAACATGAAAGTGAATGAAACTTTAACTACTTTTTATAGCCCTGGCAATGAGTTTATCATTATCTGACACTGGCTCTAGCCTCCACCACTGAAGGCATCCTGGTCCAACTATCATGTAGTCCGACCTGGAGGCAGCCCTGTTTTACTTGGCCTCTAAACCATCTCCAACACTGTTTAAAAAACAAGCTTAAACTTTGCATCAACCTCGGGTTGCAGCCTTTAAATCATGCATAATCTTTATCACAATCCTGGTGTTCTCTTTAGCTTGAATTAAGGTATAAAGCAACTGTTACATAATGTTAATCAAAGTGTGTTTATGCCCTCACACGCCTGTGTTTGCGGGTTAGCCGGGGAGAGAGATTATGCAAGAAAAGTTTTGTGTTTTTCAGCACCGGTCAGCAGCCAGAAAACTTTGTGTGACGCAGGCACAGTAATAGACTAATAGACTTAGTACTCCAGAGACTGAGTGGACATAATGATTTAGAAAGCCACACACACACACAGAGCTGGGAAAGAGAGGAAGAGGCAGACAGAGGTTGTGGAGAGGTCAGATGGAGATGATGTCATGACATGAACTCAGCTACAGGCAGTGAAGGATGTGTTGATGAGAGGGAGAATTAACAAGTGGTTACAGTGGCTGAACCACAGACGGACAGCAGACCAGGAAAGAGAAGAGGCTTGATCTAATAGACTTCCCAATGGGGACGGGAGTGTTATGAGGGAAAGAGGCGGAGGAGGAGATGGAGAGGCTGACAGAAACGAGAGCTGATCTGTGTAAAACACTTAGTGGGAAGTAGAGAGGGAGTGAGACTTAAAGATATACTGCTTTTAGCTGAGGAAAGTGACAGCAGAGGGAAGATGACAGTCATGATAATTATATATAATGGGGTCGGCTTTTTAATCTTTTAGATTTTGCGGACCTAGAATACCAAATGAGATGCAAACATTTTGGATGGAGGAAAAATTATTTTGTGTTTTTATTGTTGTTTTCGTGCAGCAGCATCTCACTTTTTGTCAAATTTGACAGGAAAAGAAACAAGTAAATATGTTGTTTTTTTTGCAAATGTATATGCTGACTGTGTTAACATGCACTTACACAGAGGTGAAGAAGTACTGGAACATCTTGAACGTTAACTTTCAAGGGAAGTCAATCCCGTTTCCCGCTTTCTTCACTGATTGTAGAAAAACTGTGTGTTTGTCTGTGCAACAGAGTAACTTACTGTTAAATGTATGTTTATTTGAGGCAGAGGTTGGGTTTCCTAATACTCCCCCTGTGATAGCAGAGACTGTTCCCTTTGCTAACAACGTGGGGGTTATCCTGCTGTTAAATAATGCATTGTGTAAACAGACACTCACAGATACACAGGAAGAGGAAATATGTGCTCATAAGCTCACACAGTTCTAAGTATGCAGCAAGATGAATGCATACACTCACAGATGCACACGTACCAACTGAGGAACACAACTGCCTGTACGCGCGAAGGCATTTGAATCCATGTGTGCACACAAACACATTTTCCTCCCAGTATCTAGGTCATTGACTCAGTGAGACTATTTAAAGTTGTGATGTGTTTACGCGTGTGGAGTGAGTATTTCAAGCTTTTAGTCATCATCATCTTTGGAGGATATTACACAGTGTCGGGGCACAGATGCAGTGAAATGAAGTGAACAAACACACCACATGGCTCGGCCTGACTGCGCATGATAAACTGATTTATCTTATTAATTTATCACAGATCAGATAAGCGCCAATAGGCACTAATGTGATGCATGTAATCAGGGCAGTTTGCAAGAGAACATGCAGGAGCTTTTTATAAACAAAGTCGCTGCTGACAAGATAACATGCTGATTTCTAATGGGATCATATACTTGCAGTGTGGACAGGGCCCTTCAGAGTAATAACATTATTACAAAGGCTGATATTATTTTTTGATTTCTGCGCGTAGTTTTTCCGGTAGTTTCGCTTTTACTTGTCCGTCTTTTAAACTACAGCGATATCCATTTTGGAAAATAGCCAAAACTCCAAAAAATAGCTATATCTGACACCATATTGGTTATCGATGAATTTCCTCCCTCTAAAATCTGTATCCACATCAGGATCTAGGTTTAAAATATACCTGTATAGGTTTCAACTAGATATTGGTCACAATGAAAAGGGAATCAAGATTGCTTTTTTTATGTTTATTGTAGAATATTACGTTTAGCTGAAACAAAGTTTTTTAAAATGTTTTTATCCTCAGCAAATGTTAAAATATTTGAATAAGCATCACAGAGACTAAAGCAGATTATTAACACCTATAATTAGCTGTGGCCTTTAATCCTGTCTGTTGTGATGAGCTGTTATTTGATCTCAACTTTTAAAGAACATTTCACCGTTGCTGACCCATGTAATCTGGCTGTTATGGCCATTCTCTACTAATTATCCTGCGTGTATAAATAACCCCGCTACTGGACCAACAACAATCCCTTAATAATAGCAGCACACTGGGGAAAAGTAGCAGACACACACACACACACCGACACACAAACCTGAGAGCTGCGGTGATCTACAGCCTTCATGACTGCACGTCTCTGAGCAGCTGCTTTGGGACTTAGTGCCTTGCTCAAGAACACACCTGGGAGCAGCCAAGCACCGTCCCCTTCAGTCTTTTTCCAATTCATTGTTTCCATCTTCATTACTTCTCTTCCTCTCCCTCCTCCCATCCTCTCTAACCTTCCTTCATCACTCCCCTTCATCCTTCTCTCCTTGTCACACTGGCCACACTCCTTTTTTGCACATCTTTACCTTTTCTTATCTTGTGACTCCTTCACCTCTTTTTTTCCACATCCTTATTCTCTCTTTTACCTTCCAAAGACATGTTATCTTCATTTTCACCTGCATACGCTTTTCCCCATAGTTATTTACATCCCCCTCTCCATGTTTTTCTCTCCTTCTGTCTTCTCTGTCTTTGTCTATTTGACAGCTTGTCTTCCTTAACTTCCTCTCACCACTTCTCTCCATCTGTCCCTCACTCTTTCTCTCCAGTGTATCCTCATGCTCTCCTCCCTCTGGTCCGTCTCTCTTCCTCTCTCTCTCTCTTTTTATCTCTGCCTTGTTGTCAAGTGGTGACTCACTGGAGGCTTGCAGCCAAGGATCTGGCCGACACACACACACACACACACACACACACACACACACACACACACACATCCCGATCAGCCAAGAGTACAGCATGCAGGCCACATGCTGCACGTACTGCACACTCATGCACACACACACAAAAACACTGTTTGGGGCCAAGGGTATGGGAGACGTGTTAGACACACACACACACAGACACACAGCATCCTCTGTCAGCCAAGTGAAGAGCAGCAAACAGTCTATTAAGTCACACCGGTGGAGCAGAAAACATCAAGTGAAACCGCCAACACACACACACATCGAACACACACACACACACACACACACACACACACACACACACACACACACACACACACACACACACACACACAC
>JAOWBC010000904.1:8210548-8224515 GCA_028566105.1 Hypoplectrus providencianus | reverse complement strand
TCCTCTTCTCCCTCAGCTGTTGCTCCTTTGCAGTCCTCTTCTCTCTCAGTTGTTGCTCCTCTGCGTTCCTCTTCCGCTACACCCAGTTCCTCCTCTACCTCCTCTTCCTCTCCCGCTCTGTCCGTATCTTCCTCCGTGTCAAATTCGGCCAAATCTTCCCCGTCGACTCCAAAGCCCGCTGTGGACTTGCACGTCTCTGCACCTCCTACTACTTCCACCGCCTCCTCGACTCCCAGGCCGCCTTCCTCCTCTCAGTCAAACAGACAGAAAGACTCAGTTTGCCTGAAGCCGAATGTCCCCTCAGACACACGGACGCGGGTGCCGCCGGACGTCCGAGCGTCACATGGGTTGCCCGCTGCGGATTTGCACGCCTCCGCGAGCTTGCAGCAGGACACACGGACACACACGGCAGCTCGAATGGCGGCAGATTCACGGACACATGCTCTCCAAGAGCGCTGGACTCACAGCGTGGACGCCAGAACGTCCATGGATCCGCCACAGGACAGCATGAGGCAAGGAATCTACATGCAGCAATACCCGCCCCAGCACCTCCCGCCTCCCCACCTCCCTCACATGCTCCCCCCGTCTTTCTCCCCTCTCCTGCCACACTCCCATCTTCCTCACAGACCTCCCATCCTCCCCCCAAACCTGTCCAGCCCCGCAAACTCTTATCTCAGTCAGAAAGCGCCGCCGCATTCAGTCCACATGAGCCACCTGCACCCCCCGCACCAACCCAACATCACCACGCAGTCTCAGCCGTACTACCAGCCTCCGCTCATCGCCGCGCCGCGTCCACCAAACCCTCCCCTCACCAGCTCCCAGTCTCTCCCGCCTCACATGTCCCACCACCACCAGTTCTCCCCGCACGCCAACACCTTCTTCCCCCCTCAGCACCCACACTTCTCCCCTCACCACTTCCTCCCCCCTCAGTCCTTCCTCCCTCAGCCACCCGGCTCCTACCCGCTGCCGTACCAGCCTCAGTCGTTCCCTCACCCGCCTCCCCCTCCTTCGTCCTCGCCACCTCCTCCTCCTCCCTCTCTGCCCCCTCCTCCTCCGCCTCAACCGTCCCCCTCTGTCCTTCCTCCCCCAAAGCATGAAGAGGAGCAGATTTTATAGGAGTTTTTGTACATACGGATGCTGTTTTTAAAAGACTGTATATGTTTTATTTTGGTTGTGATGTTGTAAAATGGTGTAAAAAGGAAGACGGCGAGTGTGTCGGTATGAACACAGACAGTATCTTAGTTTATAAAGAAGCAGAGTCAGACTTTATTTACCCAGACCTCTTGACTGGACTGGTTTAATTTGTACTGGATGCTTTGATCAGAAATATTGAATATTGATTGCATTGATTGATAGTTTGGGCCTTCAGTCATGTCTGGCTGCACCAGTTGTGATTGTTCAGGCTCGTGGTCTGAGCGAGCGCCCTCTGCCAAACTGCTGTCCGGTTCTGATTTTCTGAAGTGAGCCGTCAGATTTAGGAAGGAAAAAGGTGTAATTCTGCTTGGACAGACTTTGTGTTGGATATTTATATAAAAAAAAGGTCACAATCGATGATGACCTTTTTGTGAAACTTGCAGCTAATGCTTCCATTTTTGTGGCTTTTTTTCTAGCATATTCTTTGTGCCCAAGACTGTTTCTGGAATAATGATGGGTCAAATCGTGATATTACACAGTACACTATTGTATTGATGTGATATTACTACATTTCATTTCCTCTACTGTGTTGTATCAATGGGTCTCAGTTGATATGGTTAAACGCAGTACGTTTCCCTCAAATTGTATTTTGAGCAATAATGCTCCGCAATACTCTGCTGAGTTTAAATATAAATGCATTTCCCCGTTATTGATATGGTGACAGCACGTATCAGTATTTTTATTCAGATTGTAAAGCTCTTGGTAATAAGCCAGTGATGTCCTATTTAATCATGGTTCTCATCAGTATTCTAACATCCAAGAAGAATATTAGCGCAGTTTTCAGTGCTACTAAAAGAACCCCCCATGCCAGTTAAAAGTATAGTAAGCTACAGTATCATCACAAAGAGAGTCACAATTTAAAGGAATAGTTTGATATTTTGGGAAATATGTTCATTTGCAGCGTTGGCAAGAGTTTGATGAGAAGATCGATGTCACTCTGTGGTTCATATGAAGCTGGAGCCAGCTGCCTGTTAGCATTACCAAGCTTAACAGAAAGACTGAAAACAAAACCGGCTCTATCAAAAACGTTTATTTTGGAGACAGTATAATTCAAATTAAAGTAAATAGCACTTATTTACATTGATGCAATTAGTGAAAATGTATATCCATTGATGGAATATAACGACAGTACATGTACTTAAGTACAATATGAGGCACCTGTACTTAAGTATTTCTATTTCATGGAACTTTATACTTGTTCTCCACTTTACTTTGAGGCAAATATTGTACGTTGGACTCCACTTCATTTGGCTGCCAGCTTTAGTTACTTCGCAGATTGAGATCTAACATGACACAAAAAAATATCAGATTGAAATAATTGAGCATTTGTCAAGATCAGTCACAATGAACCCTACCTCGTAAACATTTCTCCCAAAATGTCAAACTTCCCCTTTAAAGTTCTGCAGAGACGTTGTACCTGTCGCCCTCAGCACCAGTGGCAGAGCTCTTAGTGTAATCTCACTGTGTTTTCAGTGTCTGTTGGACGTGTACCAGGGTCTCCTAATTTAGGAAACGGAGCACTTGCTGTTCAGCCAAGGACAAATTCGACCTCAGCCAAGGCTGCCGCACAGTCCGGCCTTTAGAGTCTCAGGAAAAAAAAAAAACAAGGACACAAATACATTGGTCTCCTAAAAACAATCCCCAAATCCTCGTTATTGTTCAGGGTCATTAAAGTATACTCAATCTGCACTCTATGCAGCTACATTAAGAGCTCGCTCCGGTTAACGTCTGATCCTGCAGCATCTGGAGAAGAAGAACAGAGCAATATGACACAGATGCAGAGGATCAGCACTTCCCTAATGTGACTCCTTCCAGCACTTTGCTCACGGTGAAGTCCACTGCTGTTTAACTACAGCTGATATTACTGGTTATGTCAATGATGATCAACAGGGCAACTTCAGGTTCTTCCAAGACTTAAGTGAATCATTCAGGCCTGATATTTCTATGATAGATTGTTTTTATTGTTTATTGACACAGAAGGTACACTGTTGAGAGTTCATTCCCAAAGCACTATTTATCTATTTAACAGAAGTCCATTTTCTCTACCGTGTGGAGCATCCTGTCTATTAAAATGTTTATTTATCAACCAAGGACTGGAGTGACCTCTTGTGTTTAAAAAGTACAGTAAATTATTGAAACTGTTTTAGCGACGACTATGAAAATGTTTCTCCAAGTATCTGATTTTTAGCATCAAACTGTCTCACTCTGATGTTAAAAACTTGATTTTCTTTCTTTTGTTTCATATTGATGTGTTGATTTTACTACCAATATTGGAGTACAGCCCACTTGCTAATGTAGCCCACAACATTTCCCCAGTGCCTGTCCTTAACTGTGAAATGGTCCAGAGCCATGGAGAGAAGAAGTTCTGTCGTTTCATGGGAGTTTTTGGAAGCCCCAGTTTCAAGTTTTCACTGGAAAAAATGAGAGCAAAGCCTTAAATTGGTCTCCAAAGCCGCTGAAAACTCTCCAAATATCTGCGGCGTGAGTTGGGATGAGTCAAATTTTGTGGCTCAGTGGGATGATGTCCTAAAAGCAGGGTTGTTTTTTTTTTTATGATTATTCTCCCCGCCAGCATGGAAAACCCTGGAAAATTAATTTTAAATCTTCTGCTCTCTTGGTCAGTTTGCCTCTAAGGACTTCATTTCAGAGACAGAACTCTTCACTTGGTGGCTTTGGGGAGAGCAAGGTGATGATTAAGCACTTGATGCCAGTTGCAAGGCGCTCTGCAGCTCTTTTTATGCTTTTTGGGTTTCAGATGTTACAAAGAAACTGACAGGAACGTCTATATTTTTTGTACAAATGTGACAAAATTATGGTTGAAAACAAAACGAGTCCTCAGGGGCTGGCGTTGTTTTCACAGTTTATTTATCTCAGTTTTTTTTTTTTTCTATTTTGTTTCTGTGATTTTTAACTGTCAGCACTGTAGTGTACATAAGAAGTTTTGTAAAGAGGAAAAACTTGTAGTGTGGTTTCTACTTTAAATATGAGCCTAGCTAATAAAAGGTTCAATGTATGGAAACTGCTGTGTAAGACTTGGATGTTTCATGTCTGGGGGTAAAACGTATGTCAAAAAATTTAAATACTGGTCATATAAAGTCTTTCTGCATGAGGTTTAAGAATGTGTCTCCTGATCAACACTTGATGAGAATAATGTGAACAAATGAACTCCACTCCACTCGACTCCATTCGTTTGAAAAGAAGTCCTAAATGACCCTTCTCAATGGAGATATTTCATTATGAACGTTTTCCTAATGAGCCTATGGTCTCAATCACTAGTTCGAAAGTTTTCTTAAATACAACAACATTTTAGTTCCATTGAGAGTAAAATAAACCATAAAGCAGGGTATGTTTGGTTACTAAAACATCGACCAATCACGACCGGGGCCTTGCAGTTACAATCGACGTAACAATCTGTAAATGTAGCAGTGGGTTCTGGGTAAAATAGCCATGAAACTTGAACTTTGACAGTTTTGCAGTGTTTCCAATTTATTCAAGTGTTTGAAAGTTTAATTGTAACATTTTGTTTGTGTAAAATTGTGTCTCTCTCTTTCACTCTAAATCAGCTGTTACTTTTTTTTTTTCCAGGAAGCACATTTTTTTCTAGCTAACATCTATTTTAATTTCACTATGTGAAACATCTGTGGTCCAGCCCCCGTTGGTGCAAACATGGCAGCTCTGTCCGCTTCCTTAAAACAGTCTGTGAGCTGAAGTGATGCTTTGACAGATGCTTCAAATCTCTCTGCAGGTTTATTAGGCTCTCCCTGTCAAAATTATGTGCATCCATCTGTTTCAAAAATTTAATTAAATTAATATTAATTTAATTAATTTGTAAGATTTATGTCATGTATACCCCTGTGTTTGTAAGTGTGGTTGGTTAAAGACCAAAGACGCCTGCGTAACCTTTTAAACCTCCAGCTATTTCTAATTCTGTGAAGCCTTACCTCCACCTTTGTCTAATGCACACCGCCTATGTTTTCTCTCTGTGTTGCTGTTATGCAAGCCGCCCACTCACTGCAGTCTGCAGCAATGAGCTCAGCACTTTTACCAGTCGGGATTTGAGCAGACAACCCATACACACCACAATGCAGTAGCCCCGTAATTCAGGGCTGGTGTGTGTCAGGTCAAATATGACTCAAAACAGCCTTTTTCCCTCTCTTTTCATCTTTTCATGCACGCTCACACACGCACACACAGCAGGAATGCCAGAGGAGCTCAGCTGACCTTTGCAGAGCGGGAGTGGGAGGGAGGCAGGAAGTCGGAGCAGAAAGAAAGAGGGTTTTGGAGGGAAATACTTGGAAAAATCTTGTTGAAACACAAAGACTGTACAGTCTTTCAGCAAACAGTCCTCACTACTCACGTGTTACTGTCCTACTTATCTACAAATAGTTCTCATCATGAGGGAAGTTTTTTATATTAAAGAAGACTTAACTACAATCCCAAAAAAAACAAGTAATTATTGTTAAGCTTCAAACTGTTTTAAAGATATAAACATTTAGAGAGGTTTAGAGAGGAATTATCTGCTGAAACTAAAAATAAAGCAAGAGAAAACTGATACATGACAAGCAAAGAGTGTTTGTAAGAAGTAAAATGTTTGTGAACTGCATATGAATTGTAAGTTCATAATAATTTTTTTTTATTAAGTCTGAAGTGACCCCAACAACAGCAGCTTAAATGCTAACAAACACATAATTGGGACACAAAGGGCAAAAAACAGTGTCATACAGTAAAATATGTGACCATAAATAAAAATAAAATCCTTAAAAATAAGATTAAACGACTGATGTGGACACAGAGGACACCAGATTTCAATTTCTGTGTCAGAGATGAAGTGTCACAAACACACACACACACAAACACACAGAAACGCACACACAGCTTTAGCACTGTGGTTGCTTTGCAGTTCATTCCAGGTCACGTCCCAGCAGGATTTTCCTCCCAACCACAATATTTTGTTTTGCAAAGTCTGCAACTAATTTATCCTTCTAAATCTGGAAACACTTAAATTTGTATTTGTGTGACTATTTGAAACAAAGACCAAGTGCAATGTACAGAATCCTTTTATTTTTTTCAAGTCGTGAATTATTTATCAAACACTTTCCACCTCAAAACACCTTTTCATTTACACATAGTGCAAAATAATGCAAAGCATGTACTCGAAATAAACAATCGCACACATGGCACTAAACAAATGTCACTCATGCACAGTGTCAGCCGTACCATACAGTCGAAATATGAACAATACAACACTAGAAACTGCTGGTAGAAAGTTCTCTGATGCATGTTTACGCTGCACGTTATAATCAAACTTAATACACAGTAGGAACACCATCTTATCATGATTCACTTCAAGGTGTCTTTCCCAGTGACCACGGACCAACAGTAATCACAGCCCACTGACTTTCATTGGCCACATGATTATTTACATGTACAAAAGAGGCCTTGTTCGGAGCAGAGAGGTTAGCCTGTGGAAAATCACAAGTTGGTCCAGGATGTTTTTATATCCCAAACAATTTCTTAAATTATCCAATTTCCTTATGTGCTTGCAGCCAAACCAAGCTCTTGTGACAAACACCTCAGAAGTTAAATTATAACTTGTGAAATAATATTTGGCCAACTATTCTCCACAGCTCAGGAATGAAAAGAACAAGTATGTTTGTGTCATAAATACAGCCACAAGATATCTAAAGCATACGTAGAAAAATGTACACTCCATGATTTGGTACTAAGAGTGACAGTTAATGTTGATGCAGCTTAAGGGGGTGGTCTGTTTTTTATTGATTTGTATGAGGTATCATCAGTTTAGAACAATCATTTTAATTTGCAGAACACGAGTTGCTGGTCCACCACTGCTTTGATCTGTTTGTGCCATTGTGACTTTGGTAAATCTGAACTAACTCTTTAAAACACAGAGGAAAAACAAAGACTCAAACAAACAGGCAACTCATGTGTTCTGCAAGGCAAATTAACTCCTTTTTCAAAGGAGTCTGCTGCCATTAGAGAGAACATAGATCATGGCTTGAACTTGCTCCACATTCCCTTAAAAAATACTCTATGACAGCAAGATTAAATGGTGAAAATAGTTGTTCATTTCTTTAGTCTACTGTAGGTCATAAAGTGACTGTACCTCTTACAACTTCACAAAAAACAGAACTACCCCCTCAAGAAAGGAAGTGAAGGCAAAAAATAAAAACCAGTCACTTCCTGCCCAGGTGTACTAGCTTATAATCATTGAAAATAAACACAAAAAAAATACTGAACAGCTTGAGTTCAAAACAACAGCAAACATCCCAGGATGTTATTGTTGGTTCCAGTGTCGGCTTCACAGTAGTCCTAAACATTTACAACTGATCCCCTTTTGGCATTTTTTTTCCTTACCACGAAAAATCCATCCAATTCCTTTTTTACTTTTTGCACGCTATGATTTAAATTTTTAAGATAATATCTGAAATAAAGATTTGATTCCTTCTAGAGCCTCAGATCTCTGACAACATAATCAGGCCAAAAAAAGCTTCAATTTCACAATGTTTTGGTCATACAACCAAAAATCTATCCTCCACATTATTTTTTTGTCAGTTTTTGTTGGTGTAATCCCTCTCAGGCCTCTCTCCTTTCAGGAAAGATGTTCAGCCCCAGCTCCACCAGCGCCCCCAGCAACATGGTCCACAGTGGTATGCACACAAATGTCAGCTTTACATCCGCCAGCTTCTCCAGCTTGGCGCACAGCGTCAGGCAGAAGCCCAGCTTGAGCAGCATGGCGGTCAGGTACCAGGCACGCAGACGCAGGTCTGGGGAGCCGTTGCGTGGGTCGTACCCGGGCTTGCAGCGGCCTGCCATCTTGATGGCAAGCATGAGAATAAGGATGCCATCAAATACCCAGACAGGGAGGAAGATGAGAAACCAGTTCCACTGCACCTAAAGGGAGGAAATGGAAGCTTATGTAAGGTACATAATCAAGGTGTTTATTCACTATTTATGTCAGTATGGGTTAATTTTTTATTTGGGTTAAAATCCAGTGGTGGAAGAAGCAATATTACTCATACCACAATGAGAAATTACTCAACTGCAGGTAAAATTGCTGCATTCAAAACTTTCTTTACAAGAAGTACAAAAGTATTTACATCCAAATGTACTTTAAATATCAAAAGTAATGCAGAATGTCCCTACACTGTTATAAGTTATATTTTAAAAACCTATTATTGGATTATAACTTTTTCAGGCATTTGTAAGCATGTAAGCAGCAGCATATAATGCCCTGTTAGGTGATTTAATTTTTAAACATGTAATCATTTTTAATTGTGTGTTTTTTACATTCGACAGTTAAAGTAAGTAAAGTCCTGACCAGAAAACCTCAAGCTTGAAGTTAAATGTAGTGGGGTAAAGAGTACAATATAAAGTAAAATATTTGCCTCTGAAATGTATGATGTTACTTTTGAGGGCACACTTAAGTCAAGTACAAATACCTCAAAAATCTACATAAGTACAGTAACGTTGCTTGAGTAAATGTACTTAGTTAACGTTCAAGTTCACCACTGGAAACGTGATGGTGAAATGAGATTGATGAGCAATAGAAAAAATCCCTCACCTTCCCGTCCAGTTTCAGGACCAGCATGATGAGAAAGACCAGGGTGAAGACCCAGGTCAACAGAACCCTCTGAGCCAGAGACATCTCGGTGTCTGGTCACAAATCAGAGACAGACACAAACCAGAGACATTAAAGGTCAATCAGGCATAGCGTTAATTAAAATAAATGGTTAGTCTTTGAGATATTTTTTTTTAGCATGCACTTGATAATAGATAGCGAATCTGTAATAGATGCTAATAGCTGTTTAAGGCGTGATGTTGCTAACGACATTAAATCCATCAGTAATAGCTTCTAGGATGCATTTCAAAACAAAGAGTTTTATTCGACGTTAGTTAGCTTGTTACAATGACAGCTAGCTTTTATAGCCCTATAGCATTTAGCTAACCGGGTGGTGCTTCATTAAAGGCAATGTCTGACTTACTTCAGTGTATTTCTACATTGGTGGTCTGTATTGTCGTCCCGCTGTCTGCCATACACCGAAACTCATAGCGTTTCTGATAATATTTCACATAAAGATCAACAGACGTGTCCGTTAATTGCAGCGGGTGGAAGGATTTTTGGGTCCGTTATCTCTGTTTGTCCCACCCATGCATGTAGACGATTGGTTTTAGTTATATTACGTCACATTTGTTAAACGTCAACCATTCTGTGCTTTTACCGTAAAGGTTTTTGCAAAAGCGCAAAGAACTTTTAATTGAGTTCATGTAGTGGGGTTTCACGTCCACTAGAGGTAGGTAAAGGTCTTTCAATGTCTCTTCGTGGTTTTGTTTAAATGCGATTAAATACGCCACTAAATAAAACAGCAATATTGTTGCTAAATTACTGTGTGGCTTTGGGGTAAATTCGTTCATTGAAGTGCCATGCAAGCCATCTTTTTTCATTATTCTCTGCACCAGCCGTCATTAACGTTTATTGGCTTAAAATGTAGTGGCGCGTTTTCAGGGTGGTTTACGGGCGAGGGCTGAAGTTGTATTTTTACAGTGAGAGGCTGAAAGGAAAAAGCTAATGCTTCAAACATAGCTGATCAGACACCGAGCATCTCTTCCAGACAGTGGACAAGGTTGACTGTCACAGTGCAGTATTAAATCACATTTAGAAAGACACAGTTGAAGTCCATGCGGGAGCTTGGAGCTGCCTTTGCAGTCAAGAAGGTAAGACGGAGCGACTGCATGCGGTGTTTGGGCAGAATTGATGAGTGTTTCGGGCCAGCTGTGTGGGCTCTTTGTGCCTGCCGGTAGCTCAACGCTAGCTTACTATGTAGTTAGCATTCATGAGCTAGCAGCAGCAGGAGGAGAAAGAGGAGGAGGAGGACAGTTTGTGTGAGCTGACCCATGAAGACTGTCTCGGACTGTAACTGCCTCTACACGGAGGCTAGCTACAAGATTAGCTGCTTTTAAACTGATTTACATCGCTGCACAGGTCGTGTCCTTTTAAGGAGTGAACCCACACTGTAACGTTAACTCTAACGTTAAGCTGTTTTGCCATAGAGTTACGGCTCATGTCGTCTATAAAGTGTCTGTCTTAAATGACACTAATGAGGGTTTACATAGTAAGACACGGTGGCCCCACAACACCCTCCATCCACTCTATTTTTAACGAGTATCAGTACAGTCTGGCAAATTGGCAGCATTAAAAGTATGTAGTCAGTAGTTTCTATGTGCAATATTCAGTCATTGGTATTATCATTGTTGATGTTCAGTATAAATTTTCTGTGTTTTTGTGCAATGTCAACTGTTGATTCAGGCTATGTCGTATATATTGCTCCTACGTTGATATTTCTTCTTGCTTAAATTGTTAATACTTCTATATTTCTTGTTAATGTTACTTGTTAATATTTTTCATTTTACTCATGCTTCTATCTTCTTTCCAATGCGTTTTGCTGCTGTAACTGTAAACTTTCCCCGTTGTGGTACTACTACAAGGGTAACTTACCTTATCTTAGTGATGTACATGTAGCACTGGATTACTTTCATCCTAAAAAAGATACTTTAAAAATGACGAGGCCGGTCCTGGAGTTAAATTGAGCATATTATTATACATACATCCTTTAGTACAAAGAAGTCATGCCAAATCTAAAAGTGTAATATAACTGAGCATTGAAGGTTATGTCCTATCAGACTTTTGAGTCAGATCAACAGATCATTGTTTACATGACCAGCTGTCATTTACGTTTTCAAATTCCTCTTTTGAAAACATACATTTTACTCAGTTTGACATATTTGCAATATTTTATTAGAACAAACCACACTAAAGCCGTAGGGCCAAACTTTCAATTTAACATATCCTCATTGTTGAAAGATTATTTAGATTGGTTTCCCATTCAAATTGAGACCTCCTTCATGTTTGTATCTAGATTTGACTGGGCTATGGCTCCAAGAAGGGCTGGCTCGCTTCGACTCTCCCCTGCCCCCTGGGGAGGCTTACCTCACAGTTGGAAAACCTCTTCTTTAAACCATTATATTTTAGCCTGACCTAATCTCCACTTAAACTCTACCGGAGCCGCAGCTAACCGTTATTTCCATTGTGAGGTTTCCCCACAGGGTTTTAAAGCAGAGGTGGGCCACCTCTCCAAATATCATTAAGATAATATTATAGTCTTTAAAACATTTCAAACACAAAGATCATCTTGCATACAACAGATGTGTCTGTAGCTTTCTGTTCAATTATTGTGACTTTTGTTTAGGCTGTTGTGTAACAACCTATTGGGTTTTTTCCAAGGTAATCATCCAAGGTCACCACAGTTAAACTGTCATAAACATTGCATCAGTGGAGCAAAGATGCTTTTTACCAAATAAATAGCTTCTCTTCATTCTTCTGTCACGGTCAAAGTGGCTTACCACCCCTTGGGCAAACCCTGAAACTGCCGAACAGTTATTTTCTTGGTTATTCATTATTTAATTTTGCACTAAATACATACATTTTTTAGGTCTAATTTCTATTCGATTATATTAGATTCTATCCTCGCATCACTCTACGGATTCTGTACCAGTGATGTTTTTTCTACCAATCTTGTGTACCTGGGTTAGCAGTGAGGGGAAACTGTTGCAGGCTTCAGCATTGGTCCGCCTCACAGTTTGGCAGGTCATCTGATTATCCAACATGATTTGCCATCGAGCCAGACTGTCTGTTCCAGTGTCCATCTAACGCTGTCATCACTTACCCAGATTTTCCGCTGTGATCATAAATCGACCTCTAAGTTATCATTCATCACCTCTTTGGCTCAGAGTCCTGTACCAGTCTAAATCAACTAAACCTCAAAGCTTAACATCTTGTTTGTAAACAAAATATGGATTTATTGTAAATCATACTATGTATGCGCAGGCTGAACAAGTAGATCAGATCAGTTTATATTTGATTATCTTATCAAACAATGACACAAGCAGAAACGACCATCTGCAGTTTCGTCTGCTGTCTCAGCTGTTGTATGACTGTGCTTGGACTGGAGCCAGTCATTAAATGTGTTTTTCACCTGCAGGCATGCAGGCATGCAGGCCAATCATATACTGCAACACTGTTTAATGTGGAGTTCTGTTTGATAAGGAACAATTTAGAAAATTCCTGCTTTGTCAGCATGAGTTATGCTGTTTTCTTTTTGAATCTGTTCATTTCTCTCTAGGGATAGTTTAATTCAGAAAAACTGAAATATAAGATGCCATAAGGTGCCCCTGAGCAAGGCACTTCAGTGTAGTTCAGTGGCAGGCAGCAGGAAACTGTGGGTGCAGGAGCAAAAGTTTGCAAACAGGTTGTTTGTTTATGGCTTGTTGATAGATTTGCGATGAAATCACTGTTGCTGTGTATAGCATGCTGACAGGACCGGCATTGTGTTACACCCATTGTGCATCTTACAGACCTGGGATTCCTACAGTATGATCCTAACAATCACACACCTGCACCATAGACTCATGCACACCTTGAGACATTGATGGATTGATTATGGACTAAACCAGTTGTCCTTGCAGTGCAGTGTGTGTGTGTCTGTGTGTGTAATGTTTTTCTCTGTGTATTTGCACAGGGTCTCAGTGTTTGTGTGTGTGTGTGTGTATGTGTATGTAATTCTAGCATCCACAAAACAGACTGCTGTCTATTGTCTGACCAGCATGTTTCTTTGTATCTCTTTGTGTTGTTTGCCCTCTTTGTCCTTCTCTTCTACTTGTTCTCTCTCTCTCTCTCTCTCTCTCTCACTCTCACTCTCTCTGTCTCTTCTTTCCTCTTTCTCTGTCTGTCTCTTTGACGATGTGTTGTATATTGTGCAGCTTGAATGTGCCTGCAGAGCTGGTTACATCATCAACTGCAATGTAGTTACATCACAACACTAGACTGCCATATCATCTTATGTTCAGGCTGCAGAGTGGCCTGCAGGGCAGTGATAATAATTCATAGAAATATAGCCATTGCAGTATTGAGCGCGAGCAGAAAAGGTCAAGTGGCTTTGCAGTTGCTGGGGGAGTGCCACATTATGTGCTCAGCTGTACTACAGCAGAGTGACCGATTGTGTTAATGATAACGGGAAAAGTGTTGTGTTAGGATAAGCCATTGCTGTTGGATCTGTGACATCTAAAGTTATAGACAGGCAGGTATGCTACTGCAGTTGCACTTTGACTCAGGACCCGATCAGGCTTTCTGTTAAACATAAAAATGCTTCATTGTGTTTTTTTTTTTTTTTTACTCTCTTTAATAAGCTTGTCGGTCAGCTGTCACTTTGATATGACTTTCCAAATAAAAGGAAAGCCGTCATGTGGTTCATGGGCTGCACACCAATTCATACAGGAGTGTAACTTCTTCATCCCACACTAAAAGCTGCTTTTAATGCTTGAGGAATAATGGATTTATATGGAAACATCATTGTTTGAGCCCTGAGGAATAACAGGAGAGTGGCCTTGTGTTCCAGGTTACCTTTCCTGTTAGCCTGTCATTATAGAGGTGACTGAATTGTTGTTGACCAAGATGACATGCTGCGGATGATTTTGATGATGAATAAGGCAGGTGATGATCGTGATGGGGTTTGGTGTGTCCTGACTTAACAAGGGCTACATTGTTAGATGAGGTTAATACTGGGATTCTTTGCTTGCCTGTTCTTCATTATTGTTTCTGAGAAATCATACTGTGTCTAGAGGCTACGTGTGTGTGTGTGTGTGTGTGTGTGTGTGTGTGTGTGTGTGTGTGTGTGTGTGTGTGTGTGTGTGTGTGTGTG
>JAOWBC010000904.1:8158206-8169145 GCA_028566105.1 Hypoplectrus providencianus | reverse complement strand
AAGGGGGGGGTGTTACGTTTTTTTCCCACCGACGGCTGAAATTTCGAACGTCCTAAAATCTTGTTTTTAGGTGTTTCCTGCACGAATCCCCCCACTGGCTGTTATAAAGAGGCCCTAATCTATGCATTTCAAGCATTTTTAGCCATCCGAAAATATGATTTTTGACCAAAAACGACATACTATAGTATCACGTTTTTTTCAGGGGGTCAAATTTCGGACATTTCATAATATGGTTTGTTTTGTCCTTTCTGAACAATATGCTGAAATATGTCTCAAAAGAGCATGATTTGTAAATTTTAAGCATTTTTAAGCATCAAAATTGCACCTTTTCAGTTTTCGGAAATGTCAAAAAAAAAAATTTTTCTGTCCGATTTCAAAAATCCCCCCCACTGACGTGCATCAGCAGACCAAAATGAAGCTATTCTGTGAATTTGAGACATTTTTAAAATTTTCGCCCGTTTTCGGAAAAAAAACGACATACCATGGTATGACTGTTTTTTTTTCGGGTCAAATTTTCGACGTCATAAAATGGGTTGTTTTGTTATTTCTGAACAAATTTTGCTCAAATATGTTTTAAAAGACTATAATTGGTCCATTTTACGCATTTTTAAGCATTTTAAAAATAAAACATTTTGACCAAAATCGCCACTTTTCAGTTTTATATTCAATTATATACTTGACATTTTCTTCCAACTCACTGCACCACAAGTCTTTATTTTAATATTTTTATGTAATTTATTTACAGCATACAGCAGTTTTTTACAGTATACCATTATATGACACCTTACTATTTTCTTAATGATTTGTGCTTTTAGGACATAACTTAATGATGCCAATGCTTTTTAAATATACTATCTTTTGATGAATGGTAATGAAACACACTATGCTATTAAATTTTTAAGATTAAATTTTTAAGACAAACTACATTGTGACATTTTTATATTGTAATACCTTGGTTCTGTGTTGTGCCAAAGCTAAGCACTGACAAGACAAAGTGACAGATTCAAAAAATCTTTTTATTAGAACAATACAGCAGATATAAAGGTCTATTGCAATCAAACACTCCCATGAAAACGGAACGTGTGCTTCAACAGACAATATGCGCTCCCCAGGAGAAATAAATTAATATAAACTAGATCAAATAAAATCAGAAAATGAAGAAAAGAATAGAAAAGCTGAGAAATTGTGTTCAAATTCCTGGTCAGAAAAAGCTGCCATCAAATAGAAACTTGCAAACCTAAATTTCAAACAATCATAGACACACAGTTTATGATGAGCTCAGAATTTAAGTGTTCCCATTGTGCAGGAGCCTGATTTTGGTATTGCCAGACAAAATGAAAAAAAAACACTGAAAGGTTTACCTTGTTTTCTCAAAGTAAAATCTCCACATCTGAGGCAGTTTTGTGCCCTGTATATAGTTCACTTTGTCAGATCTTAAGAAGAGACTTTTTTTTTTTTTTTTTTGCTTTTTAGGGCAGAAGAAACTCACACTCAGTCTTAACATGAGAGAAACATGATAAATAATAGAAATGAAAAAAGAGAAATTAAAGCTTGCAATAATAATACCAAAATAGCAGTGGATAAATTAAAATACAATCCAAAAAAAAAAAAAAAAAAAAAAAAAACATGTTTTCAAACAGAGGAGGAGGAACAACAAACTGCATCTGTACTGTAATAATACTGCAGTTTTACCAAAATTAATATATGTGACTCTGGGGCCTGGTTTATAAAAAAAATAGTTATCCTTGATATGTTCTTTAACATGGTATTTAAGGGCATGGCATAAAAAAAACTAATATTGGTGACATGAAAATTTGTTTTAATCTTTATCAGACAATTTACAGTAACAGGAAAGAGGAAAATGGCTACATATCAAGAGGACTCATTATTCTAGCTTTCCATTTGGTTTTAAGCACAATAACATGTTTTTTTTCTCTTTTTATGAGGCCTGATTTGAGATTTGTGCTCCGACTTTTTGATGCTAGTCAACGCAAAAGTGGAAAAAACACAGTAGAGGACAGTATTTCTGCCGTCTCCTTGTTCATTTCAAGGTCAGAAAAGTGACTCAAGGTCGCCACTTCCTGACTGCAGTGGAGACAAAATAACAGCAAGTTTTTTTAATTGCTGTATTTGATAAGATTCAGATGTTGTGCTGTATATTTCCTCCTTGCCTCCACCTGCCACCATTGCATATACAGACTATGTGACGTTTTTGAAGCGCTTCCCTCCTCCCGCAGTATTATTGTTTTATTCTCACCTCACTGCTCGAGCAGGTGAGATTAAACACATCTCCTCCTCCTCACTTTTAGTTCATCATCTAACATATTTATTTATTTATTCTTGCCATCATATCATAACATTTTTTTCTTTTTTCATATATATATTTCATACAAATCTATAACCCAAAATTTAGAAATCTTATTTACATGGAAAAGTTGTTGTTTTTTAACTTTTAAAAGTGTCTATTAACCCGCTGCCCACCCAGGTTCCCGTCATCTCACCCTGCATGTTCACAATCATGGAAGAAATGCACTCAATTCTTTTTTTTTTTCTCAATAATCGAATGCTCAAAACGGTGACTTAGAAAACAGCATTCAGCAAAAAACACCCCAAAATGTCTTTTTTTTAAGCCACAATTATGCTTCCTTTTCAAATCAAACCATTAAACTCAACACTGAAGAAAATTGTAGCGTTATTCGAGGAGAGGCTCTGAATGCCTCGCCCCCCCCGCCAACAAACGGAGATACTTCCTGGAAAGAGCAGAGTCTCAAAAACTGGTTTATCAAACACACCGTCTTGGAAGTGGTTTTCAAACCAAAGCGACAAAGCCAGAGGAGGTGGGGAGGGACAACAGAGAGACAGGCAGACAGGGGGACAGAAAGAGAACAAAAACCCTTGTCTGTCAGTTTAATAGCGCCCCCTGGGAGGCCATCCGGTGTATTACGCACACAGACAAACCAGACAAGCCACGCCGGCCTTCAGTTTAGGGACAGCGTGTGTGCATGTCTTCGGTTTCATGTGTGTGTGTTTACGTCTGTGCATATTATTAGAACCAGTGCCTCCCCGTAAAATGAGTGTGAGTGAGTGACTGAGTCAGTCAGCGCGTGCGTGTGTGTGTGTGTGTGTGTGTGTGTGTGCGTTAGAGGGTGCCGTCCTCGGCACAACCTGCTCCCGCCTTGTGGCGAAACTCCTGCAGGTTGGAGACGCCGTGGAAATGAACAAAGGCCCCTGCGACCACCAGGATGTGGAACAACTGGTGGGAGTGGAACTACGGGAGAGAGAGACGGAGGTCATTAGATCATCTTTTTACATATCAAAACTATATGACATGTCCTAAATAAAGTAAAATGGCCAATAAAAACACTAATAAAACAGAAGATTATTTCATTAGAAATAATAATTATAAATATAGAATTATAAATACTACAGATTACTGCAGACCTGTGCTAATACTAAATTACCAAATATCCAATGTTTTCATACAGCTCCCATCACTTCTTTTCATGTAAAAATGTTTTCAGGGATTATATTGGAGAGCAAAAGATGAAGAAAACAGAAAAAAAGTAGATAACTGTATAATTACTCGATTATTTGATAACGTGTCCGTTACTTACCCAGATGTCACACTTGCCGGGGAAGAACCTCTCGGGGATGCGAGCGGCGTACAGGCAGGCTCCGGTGATGTAGAGCGTGGCCATGAGCAGCAGCCAGCCCATCTGACCCATGGTGGTCGCTTTGATCAGGCCCTCGCTGATGACAAAGTGCAGGGTGGGAACCACGCCGCTCAGACCCAGGCCCACAAACACGCCTAACACACACACACAGCAGGAGAGAGCTTGTGAATAATCAAACCAGCATTAAAAGGCAATTTATCTGGTGATTTTCACAGCTAATTTATTACCACAGCACTCACTTATATTCACATATTAAACTGTTATAGCAAACATGTTGGCGAACAGCTGTCTGTTTTATAAATCTAGCAGACATTGAGTAAAATTAGCATCTACTGGAGCTAAAGAGGCCATTGAGAGGGAAATATCTGGCTCTTTAGCTGCTACAACTGTCTCACTTTACTGATGAGTACAGAGCAGGAAGCGTACAGGTGGTTTTACAGCCTTAGAATGCCTGAAAACAATACTGATGATGGCTGAAACCAAAACAATGCACTGAAAGATGTTAAATCTGTAGTGTTCAGGCTGGTGATTATTCTGACAGACAGCGACCCCAAACACATGATAAATAATCATTTGCTCATCATTGCTTTTATAAAATGTTTATCAGAGCAAAATGAAAACACCTGACATGTAATGTTTCTCACTTTACCTGCTCTGACTCCTCTGTACTGCGGCGTGGCGAAGAAGTCACACTGGGAGACTGTGATGGCGGCCAATCCCAGTATGCACACCACTATTAAGTAGATGAAGCAAGGCTGAGGGGAGCAGTAGAAGGAGTAGTACAACCAGGGGACGAAGGAGCCCATGATCAGGAAGGCGATCCCGCTGTAGTCCAGCCTGCACAGGAGGACACAGAGCAGGGGATTACTGACACTGCAGATGGTGAGAAAGTGAAATCTGGGAGGTGACGGGGTGTGTGTGTCTTACTTGGAGAAGACCCTGGAGACGCCCTCAGAGTGGCAGTAGACTGTGTGGAAGAGCCAGGAGAAGGAGAGGCAGAGGATGGCTCCCAGGAAAAACATCCCGATCACCACCTTCTCCTGCACCGGAGCCACGAACGACATGTTGGGCCTGAACATGTACATCAGCCCCAGAAAGAGGAAAAACAAACAGCCTGCAGAGACGGAGGGAGGATTAAATATTAATCATGATGAATAACTACGAGTAGGCTGTTCCCCAGCAGGTTAACCCTCTGAACCCCACACACTGCCTCCAGCTTTTCTGTTAATAAATTACTTTGCACCATTTTTATAGGGAATCAATGGTTCTGTCCATAACAAAACATCTTATCAAAATGTATTTATTCTAAAAAAATATGCAAATTAACTGTTTGCACTAAAAAACTAATTAATTCTGCTCTCATATTAAAACCACGGAGCCCCCAAAATGTTTGCTTTGACTGAATAAAGGGGCTTATAAACACTTAATGGCACATGGAAAATTGTTGCATTATACATAATTTTTTTTTAAATAAATTATAAAAGAAATTGAACTTGCATTTTTTCCACTTTATGATTTATAACATCATTACTGTGGTATAATTCACTAAACTTTTTTTTTTTTTTTTTTTTTTTTTTTTTTAATTCTTCTTACTTCTGGCCATGATTAGGCTGTTCCAATAGAGCTTATGAACGTATATATTACAGTGAAAAGAGAGGCCAAAGTAAAATGTAACATGGAAGGGCTTGGGGCTCAGAGGGTTCATCAAAATTTACTGATTAATGCAGTTTTAAATGCCACTGTATCCTCATATAACACACACTTGTTTATTCAAAGCAAACAGATCAAAACAGCATAAATAAGCATCAATGAATATCACTATTCACTCTCATACCAGAGGGTTAGTCAGTGCAGTAGCTCAGTTTAACCACTAGGTGGGAGCCGAAACTCACACAGTTGTAAAGAGTCCTGCCGACCTAACTGGCATTTACAGGAGAAAACAGGAACACTTTGGTTTTAACGACAACAAATCGCTTGAAAACAAAGTTGGCAAAACATGAATCCAACTAATTCCACTAAAGGCGCTCACCCAAAATTAAACATAATGCCCTGGAATGAGATGGAGGACTTGTTTACTTACATAAACAGCTTCTGACATCACGGTGCTTAGAAAAGCTAATAAGTCTGGTTTTGCTGTTTGCCATTGGGAAATTAAATCTAAGTTTATTATCTAACCTGTCTGGTTTAATGAAAAATACTTGAGGCAAAAAACAGAGAGACTGAGAGAACCAACAACAGCACAAACAACTTTTAAAAGTACTTGGAACTTCTTGCTAACTAATTATCTGTCCTGCCTGTAACTTGTCACTCTACTGAGGGAACAGCTTTAAGTTTTCAGGGTAGCTGGGTTAGGATGTGTTTATAGGAAGGGGTGTGCTCTCTACCTAGCAGATGTGTCCAGATGTTTCCCGTCTCTGTGTGGATTCTGAAGATGCTCTTGAAACAGGCGCGGAACGAAGGCATAGGTGGCCTGTGGCCGTGGAGCAGGAAGTCGTTGTCCTTTAGCCAATCAGGGAGCACATCGTGAGGTATGACGCGCCACCGGCCCTCCCACACCTGATTGGTTGATAAAAGGACACAAATGGAAATGTCACAATGAAAAATAACAACCTTAAGGCTGGTGAATGGAAAATGTTAATTAATAAATGACTAAATCAAATTGTCCTTTATGAGAAGCAGCTGGTTGTTTACTGAATGTCCTTGAAATGGAACATGTGCGTGCGTGTGTGCTTGTGTGTGTGTGTGTGTGTGTGTGTGTGTGTGTGTGTGTGTGTGTGTGTGTGTGTTTGCTGGAGGGCAGTACAGTATGTGATCATGAGTGTGTGTACCATAGCTGTCAGTGTCAAATGAACACTCTTGGGGTCAAATGATGTAAATAAATAAACTGAAGTCCGATACGACAGACACAGAGATGGAGACTCCTTTGACAGTTTCACTTCAGTGATTAATTTCCATAATTTACAACCTGCTGCTTGCAATTTCAGCACTCTGCGTGTGTGTGCGCATGTGTATGTGATTATTAGTCCAAGCTGGGGTATTGCATCCATATGAATCAACATTCTGACTATGCAAACTTACAAACTCACACTACACCTACTTGTTCATTTATTTCTAAATAATGGCAGATAATCAGTTATATGAATGCAGCGGTGTGGCCAGATCGCAGTCAAATGCATCAGAGGAATGCCAAACGCACTTTAAAAAATGTTGTGACCAGACTACAGGAGTGTAATAGATGTTTCGTTAGTTAACAGATCAGCACTGACAGGGCTTTAGAGCAATGGTTTTTAACCTCCTACATTCTGGGAGTTTGTGTGAAGCTTTAATCTGGCTTTTTGTTGATGCATGATCTTTAGCCCTGTTCACAAAATATTTTATAAAAAAGCAGAAAGTTTTTTTTTTTTTTACAATTTACTGCATTAAGTCTTTGAAAATCTATTTTATATCTAGAGGAAAAATTATTATACCAAACCGGAAATCATTGTCAACACACTTTCTTGATTCTTGAGATCAGTACTGTTGTGAAAAAAAATTAACTGACCAACGACATTTAAAGAATAAATAAAAAATGATTAACAATTTTTTTTCCTAGGTGGGTGAAGGCAGTGGTGGGGCAGGTTAGTGCATGTGGGTCGCGCCTTCGCCATCTTAAGAAAAAAAATGGATAAACATTTGCAGTTGGGGGGGCAATTGCTGGTTGCTCTCTCTGTCGAATCCCTGAGACCGACTCACCGAACCCCTGGGGTTCGATCGAACCCAGGTTAAGAACCACTGCTTTAGAGTAAAGTGCTATACCTGCATCATAAAGCACCAAAAGGGAATTCGGTGAAAACAGAAAACAGTTTCTACTCTTTAAGTGAGCTCAGAGTGATTAATGAGCATCATTTTGCCCCTCATGTCTGGAGGTCTACATCATGCAGAATGATTATTGACTTGGCTTGTCATCCATAAAGGTTTATCTTTTCATCAGTGAAACAGTTTTTCAACAAAATTCCTGGACGTTGAAGAGTGATGACGCTGAACCATGCAGTGGGTTATGACACTAGCCAGATTGCCATTTAAAGACGTGATATTTACACCTCAGTGTAGTTTCATCTGAAATCTGAACGTCCCAGAGGAGCAATGGGGGAACCAAGTACTCTGACGTTGTAACAGAGGCGGTAAAGTGGCGAGACTATTTGAGGAGGGGATCACTTAAGGAGGACCTAGCAAGAAGGCAGGAAGTGGGCCGTATCTACAGAAACACGCCTCTCATTTGACTCGATTGATCGAATCATGATCATCCTTCTGATATAATGCAAAACTTCCATGATAAACAATTTTAAGCAATTTTTTCAGGTCATCAAAACAAACTTTTTTTTTTCTGTTCATGGCTGTGTACTCTTCAAATCATAGAGACTGGAGTAAGGCTCAGGGTGGGGCACCAGGAAAGAAGTGATAACATCATGTGCAACATGCTGATATCCCCACACATTTACATGTACAGCCGGTCATTCCCGGAAAACAGTTCCAACTGTTGTAATGCTCTGAGGGTTTCTAGCAAAGTAAATGGCAAAAGAACTAAGGAAAATGTGCTCTTTTTTTTAAATAACTTAGTGTTCTCAAACTAGGCAGTAAAACTACACTGTAAAGCTGTTTAATCACCAGTAAACTGGTTGAATTCTGCAGCTGAATACCATTTGTTTTGGATGTTTTCCAGTTTGGCTGGTTACCAGAGATAAAACAAAGCTAAAAAAAAAAAAAAAGAAGACAAACCCTGATGCATGAAGTCTGCTCAGAGCACAAAACTCAGCTTTTTATTGTGTTTTTATGGTTTTATTGGTTCCGTTTACTGTGTGGTTTTATTGAGTGTTGTTATAAAAACCACCTCACTAAAACCAACATCACTCTTGGGGAGATTAACACATTTAGTGGGCGGTGGATTTAAAAGGTGTGGTGCTCCAGAAAGTCTGCGCAGATAAGTAAAGGGGCAGAACGTAGGAAATATTTCCCTACCGTTTTAACATGATGTGCTGACATACATGAACCTTTGTGTGTCTGTACAGTAGGTGTGTGTGTGTGTTACCTTGTGTACAAACTCCTCCATCCTCTCCATGGCGTGGTGAGCCTGCAGCAGTGGAGTCATCCCCATGAAACCTTCATCACTGCTCCTCTCATCCTCTTCCTCCTTCTCTCCTCCTCTGTCATCCTCTTCATTTTTTCTTCTCTCCTCCTCACACTCTGGGACCCTCTGATAAGAAAAGAAACACATTGTTAGCACAGAGTGATTTCAGAGGGCTGGTTATTTTATGACACCTTGGACATTTTCTCCTGTCGGAACAAAGAACAAAAAAAGATTTTTCCAACTTTTCAAACAGTCTGACCAATTTCAGCTTCATTAGACTGATGAAGTGAAGTGTGACTGGAGGACTGAGGTCATTCAAACCTGCTAATTTCAACCTGAGAAGTGTGTGATTTTAATGATTCCCAATTAGCATAATACCGCTCTCACATGCAAATGAACTTCAATATGACAAGAGAACTTGCTTTGGCATGTGTCTTGTGAACATAAGAAAACAGAAAGTAGAGTATAATTACTATAATTACATGATTACAACTATGTTCCTTATAACTGTCATCCTCAATGCACAAAGTGACTGTAAATAATCTGTATTTTTATGTGTAGTTAATGCAGAAATCAAGATTAAGCTCCTTCTTTTAAATTGCATGCAAGCAATAAACTTGATCTACACAGTTGCAACAATTACTCTACAAATCAACAGGGAAAAAAATTTTTTGGGACTATAAATTAATTTTTCTAAGTATTTTTTTCCTCTCAGGGATAGCAGACACTCCAATACACTCCAATTTCCTGCTTTTCTCTTTTTATATCATATTAAACTGAAACCAATTTTAAAAATTGTAAGACTAAATATAACCAGTTTTTCAGTTTTTACAGAAAAAAAAATGCACTCATATATTATTGATCAGTGCCTCAGAATTATATTAATCCTTTAAACCCTTGGTGTGGTTCAGACTCCAAGGCTGGGAAGTGCTTTCTACATAAGAGCCGTGAACATAAACATACATAAATAAGTAAAAAAGTGAAAAGTTGACATTCTATGAGGAGCTGAAATTAGTTTGCATGCATGCACGGACAGAGAGATGAATTGATGCTTACAGCTATAATGACTAATCTGAAGTTGGGTTTCTCTTCTAGCTGTATGCAACGAAATCCAGTCAGTAGGATTACAACAAGCTGAAATTCAAACACACAGTGTATTTTAAATTAAAGTAGCTAATTTTTGACTGAACAGATGACGACATGGTCTCACCAATCTTCCATTTATTAATGTAAGATTAGACGGACAGTGTGAATTCAATCCAACACAATAGCTGTCATAGCTGGGGAGCCGGGGACAGAATTAATATGGCTAGTGCTTTGTGATAAATACACAGCCATTCATCATATCTGACACACAAACAAACGGCCACACGCAGAGTAGAGCGCAAACTCCTTCACTGAAACATTGATGTTGTTTGTGGAATCAGGTGGAAGAAATTGATAATGTGCTAGTAAAAAATGAGGAGGAGTTGTAAACAAAAAATTATCTGTTTCTTTAACACCGACACACATAATCCTTACCACACACATGCCATTTTCTGCTGAAAGGAAGTTATTAGAAAAGATGTGCTTTCTGTTCTTTTTATTACACCCGGGGTGGAAGAGGGGGGAGGAACAAAAGAAGAGTGAGAAAATTAGAAGAAGAAAAAAACGGCAAGACAGACAAGAGAAAAAGAGCAGAAAGAAAGAGAGAGAAGTCCTGTTGTATATATAATGCATGACTAACCCATTTTTAAAGACCCACCAGCAAAATACACTCCAACTGCATGGTGCCCGCTTTTGTGAGTGTCTGTGTTGACCGTGATGTCTCTCAAATGGACACATACATAGTCAAAGTCTGCAGACAGTCAACACTTTCAGGTTGCTTAAGTCAGACTTTGTTAGTCTAACATCTGCTGAGTGCGGGGGTATAGTCTGTGCTTAATCATGCATGAGGATAAATCTCAGTCTGCAGCCAGTTAGAAAGACACACACACACACACACACACACACACACACACAAACAAAATCACACCTGAAGGCGATGAAACTGTAAAACCACATTCTCATAAATCCACGGTTTGAGATAAAGGTGACATCTGCCATTGATTGTGTGTGTGTGTGTGTGTGTGTGTGTGTGTGTGTGTGTGTGTGTGTGTGTGTGTGTGTGTGTGTGTGTGTG
>JAOWBC010000904.1:8132332-8158106 GCA_028566105.1 Hypoplectrus providencianus | reverse complement strand
TGTGTGTGTGTGTGTGTGTGTGTGTGTGTGTGTGTGTGTGTGTGTGTGTGTGTGTGTGTGTGTGTGTGTGTGTATTAGTGATTGAGTATACTATGTGAGCAGAGGGTATCTGGGTGACTGCCAAGTAGTCACGTGTGCTCTGCGGTCATTGTGTGTGTGTCAGTAAGAGCCTCTCATGTGTGCCCATGCATGCATGTAATGTAGGTGTGAGCTTAAATCCAGATGCTACTAGTCTCACTGTGCATTGTGAGGTTATTCTTGAAGGGTGTGAATGCCTCTGTGTGCATGCAGGGGGACAACAAGGTGTCCTCTAGGTGTACTCAAGATGCCACCACTAAATCAAATACAGACACAATCACACCTGCACAGATGACATTCGGCTAAATGAAGCACGTTAATGCACTCAGATACACACAACATACGGCTGCTGCTTCACACACTACATACGGGGGAAAGGGACGGCAGCTACCGCACTGTAAAAAATAAATGCTTTCAGGACGGACTGGAATAGAGGACAGTGTGTCGTACACACTCCACTTTAGTTAACACATACAATTCGCAAAAGACAGTAACATAGATAGGGAGGGAGAGGGGGAGATGGATGAGAAGCATTTAACCTACAAACTTGCATGTTAAAGTGATTTATGATCAGCTGCCTCCTTACAGGGAATCGCCTTTTAACTGAACTACTTAATGCGCCTGCTATTGTTTTTGTTCCATTAGGTTTGTGAGAAAGAAAAAGAGAGAGTGTTTTCTTGTGAAAATGAGTCACATGCTGAACGAGTCTAGATTTGCCATATTGTTATCACATGACCTTGGTTTATTCTCATTGGTGGCAAACCAGATCAGGAAGAATTTACCTGCAGTAGTCAGATTTACATCTAATCCTATTGCAAATTTTAACCAGTTTTATAAAACACTATTGTTATTAAATCATACATTGTACATTTCTCTGTTCAGAAAACAATTTTTCCATTGCCGAAAAGGAAGGCACTGCAAAATGTCAGAGTTAAATAATGACAAATTGGTGTCAAAATGATGTGAAATAGTTGATGGAAATATGACATTTCTGTTTCTTTCATGTATTATTGTGAGTCAGGTTAAATCAGATCTGTGTGGAGCGATGAAGAAACAGTTTTAATCTGCTGCTATTTTCAGTCATGAGCAGAACAGTAGCCTCAGGTGATTTTAACACATGCACACGTCACCATTTATTCGCTAAATCAGTTTCCATTTCATTTTGAGGCATAATGCTTTCAGGGATTCAGCAGCTTCTCCATCCAAGCTTAGCATAAAAACTTTTATTAAGCAATATTTCAAGATTTATCTAATTTTCTGTATTTACGATCAAGTTTTCTTGTGTAAATGAAAATGCACACAAAATAGGTGTAGCTATGGGTAAATGCTATAAAATCACTCATGTAATTTAAACAGAAATCTTGTTAGTGAATGTTGGGGGAATAAAATCATTATTTGACTGTGAGAAAACAACATTCAAGGAGTCTTGGTTATCAAATCCTTCTTCATTATCTTAAACCTGGTGCCTAAATTACCCACATGGCAACTGGTTTGCAATTCTTATGAAGGCTTATGTATCCTTAAGCTGCTAGCCTGAAGCAGATATAAGGAGTGGGCTACAGAGGTCTGGCAACTCAGTTCTTTATTAAAATGTAATGTGATTTCCTGCTTTGATCTCAACATTATTTGTGCTGCACATATAGCATTCGACTGCCTCTGTACCACATGAAACACAGACGATTGAGCTGTAAAGAGGAAGCTGTGGGTGTTTTGCACATAACTGGAGGAAAACTATACTGAAACTGCCAGCTGCCAGCCTGAGAAATGAAGAAGAAACTGATTTTCAGTGTAAAACATCTGTTGCACGGGAGAAAATGTGCACTAACTCAATCTGGACTGTGTTGAGGTTTAGCAGCAGGTGAGGCAGAGGGTTTGGCTGTCAACTGCTCAGCTGAATCTGCTGTAATCAGATCTAATAACCACGTAGAGAGAAGACAGAGCCAGGAGGACTGTAGGAGGGAAGTAGGTTAGGGTTCTTGGAAGCGCGGGCTATCCCTAACACACTCGTGTGCCTACACTCAGACACGCGCTACTTGTACAAATGCAGTATGTCTGTTGCACGTGACTCAACCCCAGCTGCCCGGTCTCCAACAAGTCATTATGGCAGAGGTTCAAGAGTCAAATTTCACTCTGTGTGAAAGCGGCGATGTGTGGTCAAGGGTATGATCCCATTCCTCAGGGAAGTGTCCATCCTCGACTCACATCAACAGCTCATCGTGCATGACTAAAACAGCCCATGGGTCATCACAGGATGGGCTGGCTGCTTGTCTCATACAGAGCTGCAGTCACATGTATTGTGTAATCTTAATCTCAGTTGTTGCCATACTTCAGCACAGTTCCCATTTTTCGAGGAAAAGATTTCCTGGGAAAAGCCTGAGGGGTGCTCTGAGAATACACACAGATTTCACAACATATTAACCTGTTAAAAGGGAAGCTTGTCCATATGAAAGTAAATACTCTGCTTCAGGCAGAGTATGGGGGAATTTAAAATTGTAAATTGGAAAATAATATTACTTACCTTACATTACATCTGCTTTAGGCTTGTAAACATACGCGACTGCTGTGTGTACTATACTACAGCCCGCTATATTCAGATCTGGCATTAACAGCTCCACACTAAGGAGCAAACATGCAGTGAAATGACACTGATAACTACAATCTGACTATTTTTGTTTTGTTTGTTTGTCAGCAGGATTAAGGAGAAATTATGGGGCCCATGGTGTAGTATAGGTCAAGGACGAACACAAGAAATTGGGAAGTAGATCCGTATCACTGTGCGAAAATACAAATCATCTTTATCTTTGGTTAGGTATCTGTCCTGCAAAACTACAGAATGTAGGTTGTTTGGGAAATAAGTCTGAAAGTATAGTTAATATAATATCTGTATCTAATCTAACATTGTTTTAAATACATCTATGGTTAAAAAAATGACATAATGGACAAAGCACCCAGGAAAATCTCACAGGACGAATGGGTTTGCCAGACAAACTCTAGATATTAATGACAGCATACAGACTACCACCGCTTTACACATTAGCATGAATTAAGCTGCTAGTCTTGGATGACACAAGTATAAGAGATGATGAGGATGATCCCTGGAGACACCAGTCTGCTCATGACTAAATGAGGCAGTTTTTATTAAAGGTCCCTAAAGACCAATCTCTTCCTCTGTCTCACACACATACTTAAAAACATATATCCCGCTCCCACCAGACTCATTAACCATTCTGTGTGTAGACCTGGCTAATAACTTTTACCTGACTAATGACTCTCCACATGCACACACACCTGAAACACGGTTTGTGTGTGTGTGTGTTGTTGTGAGGGATCATCCGCTCTAATTAGTTCTGCTGAGCTCTACATTCAGCTGGGGGAAGTCAAGTTTGAGAGGGAAGTGAGGGAGGAGAGACATTCAAGGAAAAGGTCGTCCATCTTTCAGCAAAACATGGAACTTTAGACTGGACATAAACAAAGTCACATGCTGGCAGTTTGGTAGGAGGTGGGATCTAGCTGGCAGCCAACAAGAAGACAGCTGAAACTCTTCTGACCAATGACAGCAAAGTGAGCTAAACTGGACCAAAGAGGGACGAGCTCACCCCTGTACACCGTGACCCCTGCACAACGCAGACAGAAAAATCCAGCATGTGACTCGCACATGCACAGCTCTCTCTCGGGACCAATTTGGAAAAGACGCCAAGACGCTTAAAAAACAGACAGTATGTTCCAAAACATGCACACATGCCCGGCTCTAAAAAACAGACACTGTGCTCAGGCTGCCACAAGACAAACTGTTCTCTCTGTTCATGCCTGTGACCGCGAGGAGGGCATGAAAAGCTGCATCAGTGTGGCAACAAAGTAACACAGATTTTTATCAAACTGTTCACAGTTGGATGACTTGAATCAAGGACCCTATTCTTTTATTTTTTAATCAACTTTTAAGTTTTTTTAATTTTATTTTTCTTGTGTCACTGGATAGGAAATGGGATGTCAAACTGTGGCGAGGTAACAACTGCAGCGCTGGGAAATTTTAAAAGCCCATGCACTGTGTGATCTCAGTTTGTGATGGATTTTAAAAGTCAGTAGGTTTGTTTAGGATGTTACCTCAAGCTATGTCTTTCAACTATTCCTTATTTATTTTCTCATAACATTTACACAAAGAAAAAGGGTGCAGATTATAGGAAACAACCATTAGAAACATAAATCACTTTTATCTTTATGATATTTAATGGGAAAGGTTTGGAAATATGCCTATTTGCTTTCTTGCAAAAACTTTGATGAAAAAACTGATGCACTCTCATGTAAGTAGGGTAAATGTTTGTATGATTCATTAGCCTACAAGCTAAACTTTTTATCATGTTCCTCAAATCAACTAGTAAGACATTCAGAGAGCATAAATTTCCGCTAAAGACACATGCTCTATCTCACACGGTGAATGAAAAGTGAAAATGAATATATGCATGCATCACTGACCAAGTGTTGATGGGTTTTTCCCATATATAGTATACCTCTTCAAAAAGTATCATGGAAATCAGATAAAAAATCCTGTTTCCTAATCCTGCTTAAAACCAGACAAACAAGAGACCTCTTCCAGGTTATTCCCTGTCTCCCAATGTTAACAATCAGACTTGATGGGGCACTCTCGTATTTTCCAGGTCAAGCCTTCAATTTTCCAATTTATCCAAAACCACATGAATGCAGCACAAATATCACAACATATTCCTATTTCCACTATCACAGCAAAGGCATTACAGGATCGTATTTTTCTCCCTTCACAGACTGCAGGTTTACTGCATTAAAACAAGAATGCTAGAATAACTTTGATGACATGTACAATAAGAGGAAGTGAAACTGGATGTCAGATCCATCTGACGCTGGGCGTACATGCATAAAAGCAATTTAAACCCTGGGCACAAAGAGAGGATGTTCACAGTCCAAAATCTGAAGCATTGTTCACTGTTGTTTGTTCACTGTTTACTGGTATTTCCCCCGTTGTGTTGGATGTGGTTGAAGCTTGTATGTGTAATAAAACTTCCCAGCTGAGTGTACAATATGTGTTGAGTTAGTTTCATAGTTTGAGGTGCATGTTTACAGAGAAGCATCTGTTATCTCTGTGTTGTGTAAACAGCACAATAGTCCACTTATTCCCAGGGAAACTCTGGGAAAAAATGCACAGGATAATTTTATCAAAGGCTACTAGGTTCTTTGCTCTTTGCTTTTTTCTCCTCTATCCTGAAAAAAATCTAATTTGCATGAGCTGTACTTGCCTGAAGCTCATGCAATCTAAAATTCCTCCAAGCCTTGATTACCTAAATTAAATTAAACAATCTGTAAATGAAACTCAATTGAACTTTAATGACTCTGAAAGTCTGGCACTTACAGATCACTAAAGCAGACATAACCTGAAAGCCAAAGTGTTCTTAGAGGCTTTGTTTGAAGTATAATGGGATGTTTGAAACAATTCTGAACACCAAAGTCAAATATTTGATACGAAAGACGTAGGCTGAGATTGTTGGCAAGTAATCAGCCATTGTTTCCAAATTCTTTTCTGCAACCGTGGGGTGTAATCAGGAAGACACGCAAACACAAAAATCTCATGGGGACAAGTTCAAAAAGGTCTGAAAAACAGGAAACATGAAAAAAAAAATGCTGCATTTGGTTTAACAAAAGCTGCATTTATGTAAAAAAAATTAAAAAAAATAAAATAATTTCTGCAGCTTTTAAAATACAGCCAAAAAAGATCAAACTGTCAAAATAAGAGACAGAAAGGAAATATGTGACACCAAACACCGACCGCACATCACAAACACATTTTGAGACACAAACTAACACCTACACAAATCGCTGAGAGAGTCAAAGGGCGACCTGCGGGGTGTTAAGACAGCCTGCCCTCGCTGATTGGGGCATGGGGCCCCTGGCGTCCTCTCAGGTATCCGTGTTGTGTTACAGCAGGTAAAAAGGGCACACACGAGGAGACACAATACACACACAAGAACGCTATTGTGTTTCAGCTCAACGGCTGTATGCCGATAGCCTTTCACACTGAACAACGGCCCGGCAGCTTTGTCCCCACATACACACACACACACACACACACACATACACTGTCTAAACGCTGATGCCTCTGAGGGAGTGTCTGCCACATTTGTTTGATCAGGTCAATAGGTTCCCTTCGTAGGATTCTAATCACACACAGATGTTTGGTCATGGGTTTGCTTTCCTTCCTGGAAGACGTCTGTATATAGACATTACAGGTTTATTTTTAGTGGAGGTGAGTCTTGGACACGTTCAATATCAACATCACTTTAGACTTGAAAATTGAACATCAGGCGAACCCTATCACACTGCACTGTTAATTACTATAGCACAGAATGACTCATCCTCGAGTTTGAAAAGCCTTGAAGGTGGTGAGGGTGTCGATAATAAGTGGAGGTGGTGGAGGTTGAAAAGCTTGGGAAACAGGCTCATGATCAAACAGTGCAGAATCAGCTGGTAAGACCGGAGAAAGTAATTACATAATGGTTGCTCTTCTTCTGCAACTATTTGAGCACAGCACTGAACACCCAGCAGCTTTTATAACATTTCACATTTTAACAACTGTGTTATTTCCACCCCTCTGTTCAGAGACGTCATGAGTACATCATCACATTTAATTGCTGTTAAGTTCACCAAAAGTGTGCAATTTATAACTCTTGCATTTTTTAGGTGTTTATATTTATATTAAAGCCCAAGGCTCTGAGGAAAATTCAGCCACCAACAAGTCTCACATGTTGTCCAGAACCAGCAACTTTAAATCATAATCTGTTCCCAACTTTGAAATGCTCTTTTTCAAAACATGGTCAACTTGTCTTCTAATGTCTAATTAACTTAAGTATTAAATCTACTTCCTGATCTGTGCAAACTTTAGGTCTTCAAAAGAAAACACATCAAGTACACACACAAAGGCAGCAGATTGTGGTTGAGTGATTAAACCAGAAGACTAATTACTGTGAGGCCCTGTTTGTGTGTGTGTGTGTGTGTGTGCATGTGTGTGTGTGTTTTAATGTGTATCACAGGCTGCTTTAGATATACCAAGATGGAAAAGGTTAAAAGCAAAATCGATTATCATTAGTCAAACTGTGAAGATGTGTTGATTCTGATCTTAATTTGAAAAAAAAAAAATGTATGTTTTGCTTCTGTTACATACTGAACTCATTTGCAAGTCAGCCACAGAATATTAAACTTCCTTGCTTACAACACCTATTTAATAATTCATGTGTTTTGGTGGGATAGTTTTACTCTGTGACCAGTCGGCCCATACCGCGCCACATGGCCCTGACCAACCAGATGTCGCTTATGTGTGTGTATTTGTTTGCCGGCTACTCACCCCATTGTGTGAGGGGCACTCTGTGGTGCTGAGGTGACTGGTTGCGGAACCTGAGGTGGGCGTGTCTGCTTTCTCCCGGGGACTCATGGGATCTGTAGGTGTGCAATCTGTCGTGTGTTCAATGAGGTTTGAAGTTCTGTGTCGCAGCACAAAGGCCGGGCCCTCGGCCCCACTCGTCTCTCCTCCGTCCAGCTTGAGATGCTGGACCGGCCTCCACGGATAGAAGATTAGAAGATGACTTAGTCCAGATGAGACCACACCTGAGGTCTTTGGACTGGTCTGATATCCTCACTCAGGACTTTATGGGGCAAAGCTGGAGAGAGAGAGAGACAGAGAGGGCAAAGAAATAAGAGTTAGACTCCATGAACTTTTATATCCTCAAATTTTAAACTACAATAACAACACACACACACAAAAAAAAACCCCAAAAAAACGGAGTAAAGAATTAGAGCAAGAATGATTCTTGAGGCCAATGCTGATACTGATTTTAAAGAGGGAAATTTATTGTACCAATATAGTGACTGATATAGTTAATTTTTGAGCTGGAACAAAAATAAATTGTGTGGATTGTGCACAGATTTTCACCATTCTGCAAATGTACACAGAGAACTACTTTCTCGCACATAAAACTCTCATAAATAATAATACACATTGTTCAAATAGGAATTTGAAAAAAGTAGCTAAACAAACATCGTAACTTTTCAGTTTCAGTCAGTTACTGATAATTTAATAAAATAAAAAAAAAAGAATTGAGAAAATTAATAACTAACAGCTCTTCTATATCATACCAAGCAACAATTTCTGAAAAATAATCCTGTAGAGTAGTTTCCCAATTTCTAAAAAATTACAAGGCCATGTCCAATAAATGTTGACCATGCGAAACCTGAACAATTACATGCCATAAGAGTTTAGGATAATCACATATATCACAGTTTCTAATGGGACCTGATGGACTGGTAGAGGTATGATCTAGTAGTAAAAAAGTCCCAAATTCAATCCCCTAGAAATAACAAACTATCCTGATTTATTCTGATAAATCACTGTCCCTATGTTTTACTTATTCAAAGCAGGTCTGCATTACATAGAAAGACGATGTTAGCTGTTTCTTTTTCTCTGTTGCTTCAAAAAGGTTACCTGGTGTATCAAAGCCTTAAAACACTGCATCTACTCAGCCAATTAGGAGCTGCCAACTTGCTGTCATGGTGGGTTGCTTAGCTACGAGAGGTGTCAAGGACTGGAACAAGAGATTCACACACAGGAAGTAAGTGTGCTCTCCATTGAGAATGCACAATCCCTTTTTTCCTGCATCGTTCTCTGACAGCATCGCAGATTGTCCTCTGCTTTACAGAGAAACAATCTGTTCATTTAAAAGTAAACACTTCCAAATTTTCTGGAGAAAAAATCCTCATCTGGAAGTAATGCTCAATTATCATAACACCTTGGCAACAGACTGAGTCGATGCAATGCTGCAAATGCACAGTGATAGAAAACTGTTCCTAAACCTGTGAGGACCCTAGCCTCAACCTAAACTTGGAGATACAGATAACCAGTATAAAAAACAAGCCTATCAAAAAGTCCTTGATCTGAAAAGTTTGCTTTCCTAATCTTGAAAAGTTGTTCGGCCTTCATAAGTGGAAAAATGTACCTGACCCAGACCAGCACAGCAGCACGTCTCCAAACATTCACCCGCTCAAATGACGCCTTAATACACCGTAAATGATGAGAACTGCAGCTGCACATTCATATCAGCATGTCTTACACTGCTGAGATCTGTTTTTTTTCCTCTGAGTCTCAAACCAACACACACACAGTGCTCCAGAGGGGCCGAGTTGATGTGAACATGCCCCTGAGCACCACACCACTTCATTTAAACCACCATCCTGTGCGACTACAGCATTACATTAGGGGATTATACACACAAGGGGGGAAAAACACAAAGGCTTGCACATGTGCACCTGAGCATGTACTTATAAACATACAGCTAAAGACATCATTTGTAATCGGCTGATGCAAGCATGTATGGTGCAAAGAGCTGCAGTGCATCTAATGTAAAGGACAAGGGCAATATATGAAATGGTTTTTTATTGTAAAGACAAAACAAATGTTACTCAGGATAAAAGCAGAAGTGACCACAAGTGAATGATTCTGCACCTTTTGTGCACCTACTGTACTGAATAATAATAAATCAGAGTTCAGAGAGTAAAAGGTGACACAAACCCATCATTACTACTCAGCACCTGAGTGTGTCTGAGCATGCATAAAGCATTACTTTCAAAATAGCTTTGCTCTTTCATCCAGATTAAAGTTTGACATTAGCATCAAACCCACGTTCACAGAAAGAGGATTTGTTTTGGATGTGAAATATGGTTGCTCAGGGTGAGTGGAAAGTCAAAAAGAGAGGAAAGTGTCTTTTCGAATGTGCATGGCATTGACTCTGCAGGACAATATGATGTAGTACTATATAGCCAAGCTTATATTATCCCAACACATTTTCTATAATAATGATTTAAACTGCTTTACAACTAGAGTCTGACCAATATGGGATATTTGAGACTGATACCGATACTAGTTTAGGAGGGCTTTTTTTTTTCCTTTTTTTTTTATACCGTCACCACTCTACAAATGTACTCACAGAGCTATTTTCTCAAAAATAAAACGTTATTAAATAATATATAAACATTGTGATACATAATTATACACCATAAAAATAATGTATGGCACTGATATTTAATTATATTACTGATAAGTTATGAAAATAAAATATAAATAGGAACAAAATAAATAGCTGAAGTCAGAAAAAAAACTTCCAACTTAGGAAATTAGACCATTCAAGGAGCATTTGAATGCCACATTGGCCTCAGCAGAGTACCTTTTGTATTTCCTGAAGTTAAACTGTAACTGCTTAGTTATTTTATAAACTTATTACTTTCTCTATCTATTTAAGGTAGTATTTGAAAACACAAATTTCTGTTGGACCGTCATGTGAAGCTGATGAAGCTTCTGTCCAGCTGCAGCAAACACACAGATAGCTCAACAAAAGGAGCAGCTTTCTATAGAGAATAGGTGTGTGTTGTCAGTGTGTGTATGTACATTTTTTCCAGTGAATGATAATTACTAATACTAAAGAGGAAACATCAAACCACAGCTGTTGGTGGTTGCAGTAAAAGAACAAAGGGTAACGCGACAAAGAGACAAGACCACACTACAGAAAAGGACAGAAAAAAATCATTAAAGAGCCATAGGAAATATACAGAAGGTTTCATAACCCGATGACATCGACCAACAGCACCACTATTGTACGCTGCGAAGATAACAGAGAAGACTATTTGAGCTGAGATGACTTGCCTGTGGGCGAGTTCCCTAATCGAAATCAAACACTTATACACTCAGAGACTGTCCAATCAATCTCTCCCCTTTTCCTCCCTCCTCTTTCTCCCCAATCGACTATTTCTGAAAATTATATTGACGCTCTTTTTGAGTAACTGCACCCTCATTTTCTGTAATGACGAAAAGTGAGATTTCATGCCGGGTTCTTATTAACTAGGGAATAAGAGGAATAAACTACTTCTGGTGGGTTTTTTTTCTTTAGAGCTGTAGTTGATTCCCTAGATAACAGTCTTGTGGCCTGATTGCCACACAAGAACAAACAGCTCTCTCGACAATTGAAATAGCTGAGAAGTTTTGTTCTGTGTGGGTCTGATAAGAGTCTGGAAGCAGTGAAAGAGGGAAAATAACATGAAAAGCCACTTGGATGACCACACATCACCATCTCTCTTTGTACACACACACACACGTACGCATATAAAAAGAAAGTTTCCTAAAGTTGCCAAGCATAATGGCTAACTTCCTTATCATGTGTGTTTTTAGTTTATCTGTTTAAGATGCAAAAGAACCATATCAACCAATCATCTCACGAATTGTGGTCCACATCATCGACGTTTGTCTTCCTGTTTCCGGTTATGTGGCTTATAGATCAACATAGATACAAAGCATACAAAATAACATTATGATAACCTTTTGTAAAAGTGGATAAATATGTGAATATATCTGTCTGAACCTGACCAAGTGTGAGGGAGTATTGACCTGAACTGACCCATGGCTCATGCAGTTAATGTAAGCTCAAGCACTGAGTTTAAGTTGCTCTGCCATGGTTTAGGGTAGGCATGGAGGAGGGGAGTGAATTTGTAAATACAGACCTGGAGGAGGCATCCGGTCAACCTTGAAGCCTATAAAACTTGAAATCATAGTTCATAAACCTTAATGCTTTGGTTTCTGAAGTTCCTTTTTTGAGTTCTTTGTTTTTAACTCGATTGCTGACTCATATGAAGCACTGTTTTTTGTTCGTTTTAAAGTTCCAAATAGCATATAGTCAAATGTAATACGGTAAGTTGTAAGTAGGATATGGTAATTTTAAACTATCTTCAATTTCAACTAAAGAACAAACTAGTATACACCTTTTTGGTTGCTCACCCTAATTTGCATATTATCTTAACTAAAGACTATTTATAGAAACCAGAAATAACATCAGACGCCACCCTGATAACCAAAAACATGTGGTGAGGTGATTAAAGGAGAGTTTACAGGGATTAGTTTCTGTTGCTGGATTGTCAGTGCTCTTCTACAGTTATATCATTAACAAAGGGGACCAAAAAGCACACGCACACACATAACCACACTCATTGGCAGCGCCTTCAAAATCCAACTCCACAGTAGCAGAACAGGACAGACTGACCCCATATTGAGATAAAAAAGACTCAGCATGATGGAACAGAAGATACAGAGGAAAAATGGTACAAAAGACTGATTCACACACCCAGACCAAATGGGGCTTCCCAGGGTCCGAGCCAACTCCGAATGTTAAAGTTTCAGTTCTGAGGAAGCAGCTGACACATAATGTCTGTCGACAACAGGATGCTAAATGACTCATCAAGATGTTTCGTGCGGGGTGGCTGTATGATTACAATTTTCTTGGGCTCGTAAAAGCCTTGTGGAAGTCGTATATACACACCCTTATTTTTTTCCTATTAAAGGCACTGTATGAGGCTCAATAACTTCCTTCACTGAATCAAACTAATCACCCGGACAAGTTTACCATCTGCTGTTTTTCTGCAAGTTATTGCAACTCGGAAAATACAATCAAGCCGCCCCAAAGTGTCACTTTAACCCCAGGAAAGGAACTGACACAAAGGGTATAAACAGTACAACAGCCTGGGGGAACCAGACTCGTGACCTTCAGGGTAACCCTAGGTCAAGAAAACCTTTCACCAGCTCTTTTCTTACTCAGGATCGGGTGTGCCCGGGAGCGACACTTCCCTTTACTGGCTAATGAAACTGCCCAGTATCCACTGCTTTTAAACCATTCCCCAAATAGATTAAACAGACTAAGCAATCAAGTGATTTGCTGTCAGCAATAAAGTCACTGAGTTCCTGTTTTAATTTTTAATATTTTGTTCCTGTGACATTTTGAAGCAACCCATGAGGCCTCAACAGTCATTAATAAACATTATTGTCCTTTAATGGATGATATTGAGCTTTTAAAATTGATGCTATTGATTTGACCCACAGGTCAGTGCCAGCAATACTGTGAGTGTGTGCATACAGCTAAAAGAAGTGTGTATATCCACGTACAGCAGGCTGTGTTGGCATGTGGTGGAGAGGCAATTTCAAAAGCTTATTTTGTCACGATACAAAGGACAATATTGATTTTTTAAATATTGATTGTCAATGATGTGACCTTTGATCAAACAACAATCATTCTCAGCACGAGTCCCCTCTGCTGTCCAGAGTTATCTGCAGTTTGTTCTTGAGGATTTTGCTCCAGTTTGTAAATACAAGTTTTATATATATATATATATATATATATATATATATAGCTAATAAATTCATTTTCCTACAATATATTTATATCATTTTGCACAGCCCTATTTAACACCAACCTGCACTTTGAGATTAATGGTAACTATACATATCTTATCTTGCTAAGATTAGCATGCTAACAGTGTGCACACAAGGTCATTTATTAAAGTGCATTGTTCCACACTGGCATGAGCATGTGCTGCAGTATTCCTTCACACTCATTCTCACCATCTTTATAATTTGCCGCTCATGCACAAACACACAAACACACACACAAGCAGATGACAGCTGACTTCACTCCAAAGCAGTGTGGAGTCAGTCATTGTCACTGTGGAGCCGTGAAGAGGTGGCTCAAAAAATCAATCCTGGCAACCGACAGACAAACCCAACAGGAACTCGGACGGAATGAAAAGGGAAAAGAGGAGAGAAAGAAAATAAGAATGACTGAAAACAAAAAAGAAATGTCAATGGGAATTGATTTGCTCTTGTTTTTTTTTCTCCTCAAGGAAAAGAGTGAATGCTGAAGCTGGGTAGCAGCTGTAAAAGCTGGAAGCAGAATGATAAAGAAGCAGAAGTACCCATTTCTGGTTCTTATACTGTAGACTATGGGCCAAGATTATAAGTTAAGGGCCCATCTGTCATTGCTGGCTAGTATAAAGTCCCACATAAATTACTTTGTGTGTAAATCATGTGTGTGTGAATGACCTTAACGATAGTGAGGCTGCATGAATTTGAGGTTGTAATTAGACAGTCACAGGAGGGAGAAAACTGTTTTTTTGAGGAAGTTCCCTGCTGATGAAGGCAGTGGACAGAAGTGGGTGAAAGTATTACTTTTTCTAACTAGCAGAGGGATGCAAGAAAACGATGTTCAGGAATGACAGAAGGTATGACTCACTAATCCTGCTCTGCAGCATCGTCTGCTTGTCAGGCATGCAACCACGCCTGCTTACAGCGTGAGGCTCACAGGTCATAGGAAAACTAGTGTTCTTCCTTCACTTTCATTCAGCAGAAAATAAATGTGGGACAAAGGTCAGACAGTATAGCATGACTGCTGTGTGGCTGTTAAACAACCACATACTATTCACTGCAGGATTTTAACAACCTGTTTATTTTAATTCCACCTTACAATAGTTCAATATCTGCCATTATATTGGATATTGATGAATGTCCCCCTTTTAAAATCAGTATTGGCATCTGTCTGAGAATTCCCACATTGGTCTGGCTTTACTACTAATTGGCCGCCTTTACGTTCTGACTCTTATTCAGCTGTTTCCAGTTGCTTTTTCTCTGTTGTAAGCGGATCTTTGCCTCCTGCTGATTGTTTTACCTATATAGGAGCAGTTAAGTAGCAATTAACTAGCAGATCTTGAGTGCTAAGGGGGATTTAAATTAGGGCTCTATTAAAGACAGGTGTGCGGAAAAGAGGCCAACAAGTAGCTGTGAAACAATAAATCAAATACACACATTGGCTGTAACAGAAGCCTCATTAAGTCAAACATATTCATCTTTTAATAATATGGTAAAATAACATTATTTATTATTTCACTCACTCTCAAGGCAGTTTATTCACTTCCACAGCAGAGTTACAAAGTCCCTGTTCAGTTCAAGCTCCTTGTTCTCCTATTGTGAGTGTTAGTGGCAGTCAAGCAACATGCCTTTTTCCCTACCATGTGTGCTTGCTTTCTGAGTCACTCTGTCAGATATGGCCTGTGGTCTGTCACCTGCTATGTCATTACTCTCTCTCCCTTTGACACACACACTCAGTCACAAAACAAACTCCGTCTCAAACAGGAAAGCAGTGCATACAGTATGTGCGATAGTTTATCCGAATGCATGTTTGCCAATGGTTGCGTAAACAATGAGTCGATGCCATCTAAAACAGAAACCCAACTTGAGCATGACCGTGAGCATTTCCATGACCTCCCACCTGGTTTTTCCAGATATACAGACACCAACAACAGTCAACAGGGAGAGTTAAAACTGGTTACACGGGTCTTTCAGTTTAAAATCGTTGTGTTAACATTGATCTGTATCTTTTCTTTACTCATCACAGTTTGGTTTTGCAAGCAAGAGTTTACACAACATGATAGTCAGCAAAAAATCAACAGCCTCGAGGCTTATTGAGTATCTTAGATGTTTACTCAAATTTTAAGCAGACACAGCTATAAAGAAGCCACATAGACTGACTCTAGTAAACGATCCACAGTCAACACCACAGGCAGACGCTTAGACCTTAAACTGGGAGCAGAATCTTATTTACTGCTAACATCAGTCCAAAGGCCATAAACATGTTATATAAGATAACAACGTCGTGCGACAACACATTTCACAAACTGTCCTTTAACCCTCCAAACCACACAACCTGACTGAAAGGCATGTTTTTTAAAACACTACAAAAAAATACCCAAATTACCAAAACTCATCAAAGATAAAAACTATATTATATATAAATAAAATCACCAGATCTAAACCTGTGATATTTCATCAAATCCCTTTACTTTAGATCAGTTAAGGTTAAATATTCCAATTAAAATGTGAGAGGAGAAAAAGGGTCCAGGAACTGCTTGGGGTTCAGAGCTGGACATTACTCCGGACCTGCCATCCCATCTGTCTCTCCTTTCACTTATTGCTATTATTAGTACTAGTCAAATATGAAGAGCTATACTTTGAGAAGTCAGGGTGAGTGTGGGATGGAAGCTGTCTGTGTGTAGGAGTATTTTAATCAATGCAGGAATTTCTCAGTGTTGTTGAAGACTCTTTCTTGTTAAATTGTCCCTGAGCTTGCTTACTCAGGTAGAAAGAAAAGCACTATTGACGTCAATAACTTACTTTTATTTATTTTTTCATTGCCCCTGTGGTTTTGTCCCTACCAAGCAATTATAGCAGTACATTTTCAGCCTCTAGAGTGAAATTACCTCAGACCTTTCAATCATATTGAATAGAGAAGAAGCACAATGATGAGTTTAATGTAAATTAAATGCTTAATATCAAGTTGGGTGAAAAAAAGCAGAACCTTAAGTGAAAAACATCACCTTCTGGCTGGTTAATTGTTACTATATAGTACTCTAACGTGACATGGTATCCATTAACAATTTTGCAGAGCAGAAACTCACATTTTCTTTTCTAGAAAATGGATTAGTCACTCTGGAGTCAAACTCTTCCTTCAGTGGCGCAGTTCACTTTAAAGTCCTTTTTGCTGTGTGTGTTCCTATAGCAGGGGTGATGCATAGGCCTCCCTTTGTATTTGGGGCAGCTTTACAGTGATTTAAACCTGCTGTTGGAGACCACATGACTGCTTTTACTGTTTGCTGGGACCATGTAATCAGTCTGAAACCTGCACTTAAACATAACCACACATACACGCCCACCCTACTATGATATTATTGAAAACACACCTTTGATTGTCTGTCTCCCTGCAGCTACACCTGAAAGTTGGTCAGTGCAAATAATTACAAGCGTTTGCTTTCACGGCTACACAATGGTGGAGTTAAATTCATTGGAAATAAATGATACAGGTTAAAGACCATTTGCAAGCCAGTCTAGCAAGTTTCTCCAAATCAGAACACTCATCCTACATTAAAACCTAAAAGGCAAGTAAGGCAAGGCAACTACGGTAATTTTTTTTGCTATTTAAAAAATATTGTTAAAATTTGTAGGCTTGTCTAAAAATAACACATCATATCTGGGTTGTCTGCGTAAATGTGTGTACCTCTTAGCGCTGGTACAACAGTGAACTACTGACGAGGCTGCCAGCAGTCTTATGATGGAAAGATAGACAAAGACCGCCAGTGTGAAGTAACCACACACGCATACACACCATTGTTCTCCCATTCACCGCATACACAAACAGCTAGCCACATGGCACAGATACTACCAAATATACACACACACTTGACCAATGTGGTGGAAGGTAGAAAATGTTTCATTATAAAAATAGCTTGCTAAATTCAATAACTATATAACAGGTAAAAACTAAATATTCCCACAATGGGATTTTCCTAAAACCATAACATTAGGAGACAAGACAAAAAACACTATTACAGATTAGACACACATTGACAAGCATGGGTCCCATGTTGGGTGACTTTCAGCTGTCCTTTGCCAGAGATGGGCCAATTCATCATAGTCAATGGTTTGGTTTGATCTGATATTCAGGCAAACACACACCATGTGTAACATTTAGTCACACACGTTTTATGCAACAGTGCTTTGTTAAACAATAACTAAACAACCTCACAAGAAGTTTAGCATGCCATCTATTTCTCTAGAGTGTTCTTACCTCAAAAAGTGGTTGTATAGGTTATCTCAAACAGATTATTAAGATTCAAATTCACACTTTCTTTTAAGAAGAATATAATCTTAAAGATAACAAATTGGTGGATAATCCTTACAAAGTAATCTCAGTCTGTTTCCCAGTCAGATCATACAATGGTCATGTGTTAGAAACCATTTCACAGCATTAAATGGGCAGTTATGTGTTGTTTTGAGAGGCACCGGCAGGCAACCTAAACTGTCATTTAGGTCTAAAGGATGTGTTGATAGCTCACAACTTGTTAAACCCGTTTAAAGCAGTGGCTCACTCAACAGAGCAGGCTATTATTTAAAAAAAAAATCTTGACAAACTAAATGGCATTCACTGACAACAATTAGAGCAAAAATATGCCCCTCAACAACTACAACATATGCAATCCAAGACATTTACAAAAACAGAAACTCTACACAGATTGTGGGTGATGAGTGCTACAAACCTCATTTGACATACATTTTCTGAGCTTGTCAGTGTGTCACTAAGTAGCTCTTAACTAAAACAGGGAATCCCTGAACATATCAAATTGTCAACTGACACTTAAAATAGGCTCAATCTTAAAAAAAAAAAAAAAAAAAAAAAAAAAAAAGCAACCAAACAATATTCAATATCACCGCTCTTTGTGTCTAAACTGTACTGAACCACTAACCATCTGGACACAGACCACAACAAGGTCAGTGCACTGACTGTAGGCTCAGCGGGTGGATACAGCGCAACCTAATGCAGTGGTTTTCAAGCACTAGGTGGTAATCCAAAGGTGGGTCACACAAAGATAAAAATAGGTTCCATAAATGTTCTGATGCCGTTAGCTGCCAACTATATAAAGATATCAGTGCCTTCTGACTGAATAAAAGCTGAATAAAGCACAGAAGACTATAGCTAACTCTATGATGGAGATCTAAGCTGAGGTCAGCAAACTGATCTTTCTCAAATCACTGTCAAATTGCTTAAATGTAAGTGTGCTCTCAGCTTTTTTATCAAGGAGGAAAATTGGGGGAAAAAAGACAGGTTGACTCAGGTTATGTCGATTATTTAATAAAAGGTTTTTGAGTGCCATCACTACTTTGTCTTCCTAAGAATTCTTATTGTTGGGGTGTGGATAAGGTAGGGCATCCTGTGTGACTTAATGCTCTGGATTAATTTAACAATATTAATGAACCCACATGCACACACCCAGGGTTACCTTACAAATGTTCTCACACCTACAAATTTACAAACCGGCATGTATGTACAAGAGTAGTTGGACCTAGCACTCAGACATATTCTGTCATAAGATGCATAAGATGCTTACTGCGCCTATGGACAAAGTAATTACGTTGTAACAGGCTTATTTGACTGGGAGTGTGTGTGTGTGTGTGTGTGTGTGTGTGTGTGTGTGTGTGTGTGTGTGTGTGTGTGTGTGTGTGTGTGTGTGTAAACAACATAAGCCATTTAAATGAAAGATGCATTTTGTTATTTTCTTTGCACACCACACACACAGTTGTAGGGGAATGAAAGAAAGCTCAGTCAGAGACAAGAAGAATAATATAAAAGAAAGGCAGAGGCAGCTACTCAGTCTTATGATCAATCAATTTTTGCACTGACAGTTCTCTACTATTCTTAGAAGCTATGTTTAGCTGCTCTTCTGGCTGGCACACTGTCAAAGACTGACTTCATTATACATGAAATTCTCTAGAGAGTTGTACTTCCAGTAAAAAACATGACGTATTGCTCAATAGCCATGTCTAGCTGGGTGAGACTCGGGAGAACAAGCGATGGAAGTTTTGAATTCATTCTTTGTATGATTGCAAATCAATATCTTCCAACAGGAAATTACTGTAAATTTCCTGGCTAGATGAATCTAATGGGTGTGAGACACATCTCAGATAAATGAACTCCATGTGGTAAAGTTACTGCTGTGCTGTGGGTTCTGTGCTTTGTGCACAACTATACAGAGCACAGATGTTATGCACAAATGTTATGCATGGATCTCTGTAGGTTTTGACACAAAAATACACTGTCAGAAACAATTGCACCTTGAAAATAACAGCAGGGATTGGTGTGTGTAATTATATATGGAGATCACAGTTTTACATTTCCTTTTTTAAAGTTTCCAGTGCTGTTAACTTGCGTAGGAGCAAACCTGCACTGGGAAGTAATGACACAGTGAAACCCCAATGGGTCAAACTGCAAAAGAAGGCACTGATTAAAAATGCAAAACGGGTTTCAACACGAATACCAGCAAAGACACAGCTCCATGAAATATCCATGGGCTAATCTCAAGCTAGGGGACGGCTGGGAGTGTTTTTGTACATATAAAGTTTGGGTTCAAGACAAATAGGCTATCAGCTAGCCAGCCTATGAAATATTTATGAGATGACCTCATGCTTTGTGGCAAAACATTCAGAAGAACACTGAAATAGGATGGGCATATATGCAGAAGTACTGTTCATAAAGTGTGATTGCAAGTAGCAAAAAACAGAAATAATTCAGCACCGTAATGTCACTAGTCAATTACATTTTGAGTATGACAGCTGACTTCTGCATTACTGCAGAGAGATCACATTTGAATAGTAAAATTGTGAATATTGGCTGATTAATAATGAAAATGTTAGTGTCTTCTCGGCGCAACCTTCCAACAAAACTCAATAAGAAAATCAGTATGAAATATGTGCTGGGTCCCCACAGACTAACACAAAACAGACAGACTGGATTTAGATCCAGTGTTATAGTCAACAACGGGAAATCAATTTACATTGTAATATAATTTGTTTATTCAATTATATCTACATCTTCCAAAGGGTTCTACAGAAGGCAGTATTGTTTTTCAAGTTATCGCCTTGTGTTGTAAAGCAACTGCATGTTTTTAACGTTAACTAAGATGAGCATAATAAACTGCATTTTTTCCGATTTGACAAGACATTAAAATACAACAAAGACAGAAGCTAGATAGTTAAGCACACATTCAGAACCACGCTGAGCCAAAGCAACACTGCCAAATGATAAAATTAATTAGCATTTCCAGCAGCTAATTGCATCTTGCTGTTAAAAAACAATAACGTCTATCTTAGCTATTAATATAAGAAAAACAAATTCGTTAAAGTGCACAAAAAATAGCAGCAAACTGAGCCACACAAACCAGTGCTTTCAACTCAGACACACAGAGTACAGAGGAGTCAACACTGGCGAGAAAGCAAGACAAAGAAACCCAAAACTCCAGCCAGACTCCCTTCTTGTTGACAGCGACAATTCGTACTTCCAACACACACAACAAAAGGAGCGTTTCTCTATTTTTGACCTTAAGCCGTTGCAAAAATCTATTACTTTACATTTGCTCCGAGCTGTGTTGTCAAAGGTAAAAATAAGAAGCGGACTGCAGCCTATCGACAGGCTATGGTGGTGGTTTGTTTACACCGAGCTAGCGAGCTGGCTAGTCCGCTAACAAGAGGTACCACATCCTTAAGAAGGCAGATAACTATTTAACAGTGCGTGTGTTTATCTTGACAGCTTACCACGTCGACCCCTCTGCTTTTAAATAACCCAAATACTGCCTCCATGTGAGTGGGAATGCTTGGTAAAGAGAAAGCAGAGCAGAGCTTTCTCTCTGGCTAGCAGATTACGCTTCTCTCTGTTGTTTTGACAGCCAGAATTAGCTGGATAGCAAAGCTGCTAGCTGGCAGGTTGCATTCAGAGAAGCTCTAACGCTACGCTAGGAAAGTCCTGGGTGAATTCAACAGTCTGAAACAAGACAGAAAAACGATAATAACAACAAATAGTGGTCAATGTCAGTTGTACTATTCACCTGGTCCGGATGTCTGGAGATGAACCGGTCCTCTGTGTAACATAACACAGTTAATAGAGTTGTAGTCGCTGTTCTGCTTCTCTGTACTCTGAACGGTTACAGACTGTCGCTAGACCCAACTGGACTCAGCGACGTCGGAGGGAGGCAATCACTGCGTGACGCTGCTCGCATGAGCGACAGATATCCAATCAGATCGCTGAACGATAAAATACGTCCAATTACAGACAACCAGGAACAGGAAGAGACATTCCAGGAATTGAGTAACGTTGTTGTAGTTTTTAACGACTTTTTTGTCATTCTGTCTTAGAAAAGTTGATGTTATAACATTTCTAAGATCGATCAAATATATGTGAGCCTTTATTCATCATTATGCTTGTTTCACCTAAATGTGTTGAATAGTAATGATGTTTTTGTTGCATATGCAGCAGTTTGTTTTTTGTTATTTACAGTTGAAAACGTGTTTACCAATGCTGTCATGCAAATTGAGTAACTTTCAATAACGTTTGGTCAGCCAAATACCTACTAGAGACAGACAGTAAATCCAACTGAAATCACCAAATGTTAGTTAATAGAAAAATACATTCTAGGAATTGGGCAAAATAACTGTAGTTTTATATGGTGACATGTCAAACTTATTTAAATGAAAATAAGAGGCTATTGCAACATTTCTAAGTTGAAAACAAACATATGTGTGAGTTATTCAACAACATGGAAGCTGTGCCACTTTGTATTTTATATAAATGGTTTCTCAGTTGCGTAACCAGCAGTTATTCAGTTATAAACTTGTTTGGTCAGTAACTATCAAGGGTTAATTGACCAACCATTGTTGCACTTTCAACGGTGGTTGGTCACCTAAAAATCTACCAGGCTGGAGTATGCAATTTCACTTAATCAACTCATATACAGTACAGGGTTAGGCTCTATTCCTTATGTAGTTTAGCATTTAAACAGGCCTGAGGCAATACTGAAAAAAACTTACGATTACTCAAAACAAATTTTTTGGGTGTTTATAGACATATCTGTTCTAACATTAGTATACATGTTACTAATGTTATCCCTTCAAAACAAGAAATAATTATTTAACCTTAATGATAATATTTTCAGTAATTAATTATATTTTCAGACAGGTCATACATGCAAACCTCATGAGATCAGCAGCTTTACAGTATAAGTAAATCACGTGCAGGTGGTGTGACAGTTCTCAGTTACAACTCCCTTCCTTATCTGGGATGGGAGAATCCAGTGTGATAAAAATGGCCTGATACTGAGAATCACACCACTGGATCACCTGCTCTCTGGACGCTTTCCCTCTTGCCAGGCCTTGTGTGCACATATCCATGGGTGCACCACGTCAGAACACATATACACACACACACACACACACACACACACACACACACACACACACTATGCTGCGCTGCAATTATGGTTAACTTTGATTGCATGATTGTGCAAATGGATTTATTGTGATGCAAGGCTCTGGCAGCTGGGTGTGTTCAGTGCAGTTTCATCGGTCTGGTTTATCAGGTTGAAAATGTCACCTCTAAACAAGTTCAGCAACCTGTTCAACAGACTTGTTTTTAAATTTGTTTTTAGAGGAAGGGAACCCTCAGAAAACAACATTTTAAAAAGTTGTTATAAACCTTGCTGGATTATTGCTGGATGTTGTTTCTCTGGTGAGACAGTGTCTGACGTTACATCAGTACTTTGACCCGGTCACTGTTGCGACCTTCTGGGGCAATGATTTTATCTTATCACATTTAACCTGACTGATAAGAATGGTTAATGATGGGTGGCAACTTTATAAACTACAATTTTCAATATCGTACAGAAATGTAGTTACTTACATAAGTGTTGTTAGATAAGGATAACGAAAAAGCCAGAATTATCCTACACATTTACAAAGCAAAGAGGTTTTTCATATTTTTTTTTTATTTCTCATATAATTTAAAATGCTTTTTACATAACTCATTATTTACTCAACACAGGGACAAGGCCAGAGTTTTTCTAGCTAATCGGTTGAACCTGCTGGCTGGCAGTGGGTTCATTGACAAAGTCCACCCTCACAGCTTAAATCATTGATTTTTTTTTCTTTTAACAATTTAATTGATGTGTGTTATGAGTTCTGTGCCAAGGACTCTGTGTACACAGGCAAACAGTGTGGTGTGTTTCCAGCCTTGTGTAGTACTGCTGGCGTGGTTCAACAGATGTTTCTCTGAGGTCACAGGACGACGTGTGACTGGCTGTTCTAGGAATTTTTCTCACCCTGGGAAAACTACAGTCACGGTGACGACGGGCTGCTCACATATCAATACAGGAAAAAAGTAATCAAAGCATCACGGTCACTGGTGTTTTTCAATGTCTGAATTAACAAATTTTTTTTCTCATTTATCTCATGAGATATATAAAACAGATACAAATATTAAAGTGTAGAATTTGAGACTTGTGCTTCTTCCGGCTCTTCCCGTGTTTTCATTGCAAATTCTCGAACCACACATTGTTTGTTTCTTAGCCAGCCTTTTTTTTGGCAGATGATCTGATATGCTTCGAAACATATGGAACTGCTGGTTACTAACAGGAGACCCAGCACAGAACAACATGCACTGCAATTGGCAGGCTATTGCATTTTGTTTGCATAACCTTGATTTCTGATTGCACCACGCTGCTAATCCAGTATTTAAATGTTTCTTTGTTGCTTTATCTGCTTGTATGTGTGAACATGTGCAGGCCCTTCATGGGGTAATGTGGCCATTTAGATAAGTAGCTTCTGTACCAACTGGAGCAAAAAAACAATATGTGTTTTTCTGTTTATGTATCTGTTTCTACTGCTGCAAAAAAAACATCTGTGTGTTTTTATCCGTCTATTGCCACCCTGTACAGTGCACATTTTATCTGTGTTTTAACCAAAAACACAGAGAAATGAAAAAGATATTTACAGACCTTTGTTAAGTCACATGTTCTGTAAAGTGCGTGCAAACAGTTTACAGTTAGACATTTTAAGGGATAGTTTTTTTTGTTTTGTTTTTTTTAATGGGATAGTGTTAAAATTCATGATTATGAAAATGTCCATGTCTGTAGATGATATTGTTGTATGACAGGCATTCCTGAGTTGCAGCTGTGTCACAGGAACTCTCTCCTTTAGTAAACCACCCCCTAAAATACATTGCATTTAGGGCGTTGGTGCATTTCCTGGTTTGGGTCAAGATATTTTTCAATGATTTATGATATTATGTTTAGTATTATTTTATAGGGAGGGCTTTTTGACTTTCTTTCAAGCCCAATTGTGAATGTATCTTTTAAATATTAGCACTTAACTGTCAATGACATAATTCTTCCACAATTTTTCGCTTTTTTTTTTTTTTTTACTTGTAGCCCTGTGACATTTAACAATATCTTGGACACAAAATCCAAAAACTGGAATAATGTCATGACTCAGGAAATGCAAAATATCCCATGCTATTTCATAGCAAGACATTGTTGTGAGCCATTAGTTCAAACTAGCAGAACAGTGGATGGTGGTGGGAATGCCCCAGTTTTAAGAGGCATGCAGGAGCAATGACACAGAAGTTGATTCATGTACTGCTGCGGATGAAGAACCAGGTTAGAAACAGCAAATCCTGTTTAAAAAATCCAAACTATCCCTTTAAATATTCAGAAATACAACATTTAAGGGGGGGAAATGGCAGATAGGCTTTGGTTCTGCAGCAGTTGAAGATTTGCATAGTGGGTGGAGACTATTAAAGTTCATGAATTTGTAATGAGGTAGACGGAGGAGATGGGAGCCTTGGGAGCATTTTTACAATGTAATTGAAATACTCTTGGAAAAAAACCCACATCCAACACTTTTATTAATTGGAGCAGCACATTTTATGTGTCTTTAAAAGCAGACTGGAGCCAGGGATGCTGGCATCCACTCAGACTCCACAGGTCATAACAGGAAGACCACACCTGCCATTAGGTGTGTGTCTGTATTTCTTTTTACATAATGTGGATTAAAAGTGATTCATCCAACTGCTGTCAACATTGAATTCTAACGTCTGAATTGGTCAATAAAAACACTGAAATGTGAGTGTTTTTTATATTATGAAAAGGTAACTGCAATTAAAGGGATAGTCTAGTTATTTAGGTGGTGTCGTGTGAGTACTTATCCATATTATCTCATAACATGTCTTCACACCACAATAAACCTATTGTGAGATAAGGCTTAACATCTTTATCAATTTGAGTTTAACTAAAGCGCTGCAGTGATGACATCCATGGCGAAACAAGCCAGAATATAACACATGGTCTAGCATGCACACACACACACACAAACACACACACACACACACACACACACACACACACACGCAATCACACTCACACAAACAGGTTTTGCCTGAGAGAAGGA
>JAOWBC010000904.1:7995985-8006576 GCA_028566105.1 Hypoplectrus providencianus | reverse complement strand
CATGACACGGCCAGTGTGGCTGCAGCCTCCAGCCAAGCAGAAGCACGCCTGAATCAAGTCACTCAATTCACCTGAACTGTGTTCACTCAACACAACACAGTGGTTGTATGGATTTGAGACCCTGTGACATGAAATGGTAAATTTGTTTTACACCTATTCTGTCAGTGAACATAAAACGATTGTCAGAAGTGGGATTTGAACCCACGCCTCCATTTGGAGACCAGAACTCCCATTGTTCAGGAAGGAGTCACACCTTGAGTCTGGCGCCTTAGACCACTTGGCCATCCTGACGAGTGAATGCTTCGACTCAGTCTGGAGTGTACAACATACAAGTGAACAAAATTACTAGTTTTCAGAGATGGAAAAACAATAGTCATTTAGTTATTTATTTAAAGAAAAAACAAACAAGAATGTAGATGGTTTGGTTTTCAGAACATCAGTCAAGTATTTGTCTCCGATGACTGTACTAGTCTAGAAGCCTGCTGCTCAACATGGGTCTTGAACCAAGGACTGGAAAATACACATATTTGCCACCTTAATTTGTTGGATGCGGTATGTTTCTATTTAATTATTGGTACTTCACCTAAATGTATTTTAGGAGCCATAGGCGAAGAGCTGAACAACTGAGTTTATCTGTTTAAAGAGGTTCTGTCTGAGTTAATCTGTAATACTCCCCAGTACAGAATTTACTATAAGACACAAAGCTCAGCTGTCCTCCACTGCCTCAGACTGCTGCCTTACATGGCTTCAGGTCCACTGCCTTCATGCCTAACTAAAGTCCAAGTCAACAGTCGAAAACGCATTCACCCAACATGGAGTCTGAACCCACTACCCTGAGATTTAGAGACTCTTGCACCTCCTTCTGCTGCAGTCTTTATTCCTGCTGCAGCTACAGTGTCAGGGAACAGAAGAACAACAGAGGAGTGAGTTGTGGCAGAGTTCAGTTTAGGGAGATAAGCTGTTTCAAGATCTCTGGTCTCTCTAACATGGCTTTTCTACTTTAAAACCTCTCTGAAAACACAGTCTCTGTCTTTCTTTCTTTCTTTCTTTCTTTCTTTCTTTCTTTCTTTCTTTCTTTCTTTCTTTCTTTCTCACAGTCTGAATAATCCTCTTCCTGTCTTTATCCCAGCTCTTTCTACACAGTACTTTGTATGATTAAGTCAGTCCTGTAACAAAATGTACCTAACACCCCTTGTGCCTCATTCCCCTTCTTTCTCTAATGATCCAAGCTTTCTCTCCTATAAAGACTATTTTACTTTTTCCTCTCTACTTGCTCTCCCTCTTGACTTTTGAGCTCCTTAACATGCCCTTGTATCCGTGACTAATTCTCTCTCCCACTCTTTTCTGTCCCACCTCTGCAACATGTCCTCATTTCCATATCTTTCCCTTTCTTCTCTCCTCATTGTTCCATCCTAGTCACTGGATTCTTTTGTCTTTTTAGTTAATTTTCTCTTTCTCTTTTCTTCCATGGTTTTTGTCCTCATTTACAATCCTTTGCTCTTTTTGCCCATTGCATAACAATGCAAAAAAACACTCATAACAAAAAAACACGTGCAACAAGTTTGGTGTCACAAGTAAAAAACTTTTAAACATTCTTGTAAATGGCACCAAAACTTATGCAGCAGGTCTCCATTGTATATATGTGTTTTCAGCCAACTGTTCCAAGTTATTGTTCCTTTAGCAACAAAGCTGACGAGTTCACTGATGGTTAGAGAGCTTTTAGCAAGCTCGTTACCTCCTCTGTGAAATATTTTCATGTAAATGATGTGCAATCCCAAGAACAAAAGGCCGGGAGGAGTAAACAGCACTGCACAGAGAAATTAGAGAGAAGCTTTGTCTAGTACAGGCGTGTCCTGGTGTTAGCCGCATTAACTTCTTCACACTACAACCCTACTTTTCCCCTCGCCCCGATCCACTTATGTCAGGGGCCTGGGGTGGCCAACTGAAACATGTATCACTGGAGACGGGCTACCATTAGCTTAACACAAAGGCTCCAGTGTTAATCAGGATCTAATCAATGCCTATATAGTATTCAAGACAAGCAGCACAAATGTGTTGTCATGTTTGGATCCCAGTGTAGGCTCACAAAGCCCTGAGCAACATTTGTAAAGAGACAATGTAGTCAGCCATTGTTGTTAATAAGCTTGCATAAAGTGGAAACATGTACAGTGTTTTAATGATGCTACTCTCGAGCCTGCGGAAAAGCAAACAGGTTCTGAGAAGATTTGCAAGTTGAACCAAATTTGAACCAGCACCAGCAAAATAGCAAGGTTTGCGTTGGTCAGAAAGGAGTATTGCTGACCCCTGAACAGAAACAGTGGTGTTTTATTTTTTAGTAAGGTGGAACAACAGCATGTAAAAAGCTTGAACCTGTCTGACCCACTGGTTGACCCATGTCCCTGCAGCTGTTCCTTTCGTTCTCATTCACAATTCCTCTATCTTGTCTACTCTGTCCTCCATCCATATTTAATGCTGTTGAACCCAAAACACAAAACCTTGAACTCCATGCACCGCAGAAGAAGAGAGGACCGAAAGGAGGATGTAGGGGGAAGGAAGAAAGAAAAGGAAGAGGAGGTGAGCAAGGAGAAAAGTGGCATGAGTGGGGAGCGGGGCCAGCAAAGGTGAGAGAAAAGGAACAAAAGAGATCCGCAGGAAAGGAAGAAATTAACACCCCCTGTCCTCCTCCCTCGTCTTCCTAGCTGGCCTTTCTTTACATCTTCCCCTTTTCTCTAATTGTCAGGAATGCTGACCTCAGCTTACTTGTTTCTGTGCCAACTCTCTCTTTCTCACTTAATCTAATCATCACACCATTATTTCACTCCTCCTCCTCCTCCCTCCTCATTGTTCCTTCCTTCTTCTCCACTCCATCTATCCTTCCTGCGGCTCTGCTGCAACCCGCTGACAACGGACAGAATGAAAAACAAATGAGCACGGAGCGAAGTGAGAGGAAAATGCTGAGTCATGCTCAGAAGAAAATTATTTCATCGTGATAAGGCTCTGGGGAATATTAGATCAGATTATTGTTTCGTCTTTCCCTCCAGTGGTGAAAGATGAACCTTTGTTGCTATCTTTGCAATTATCAATAATGAAAAGTTGCTGAGTCATGGTCGGACAAGAACTATTTCATCATGATAAGAAATTTGATTAGTTTCTTTTTCCGAGACGAGAAGAGAAAGTTGTTGATAAGTGGAAAATTACAAATGACAATGGAAAGTGAAGAGTTGAGCACTGAGGGGAATTATTCACTCCGATAAGTCTCTATGGAGCATAAATTAGATTAAACCCACACTTTTTCACTTAAGACAGTAACAGGAGACGCCATGATAATCCTAAACAAATAATGATACACAGTTCATTCTGTAAATGGACAGACAAATGAATAAAATACCCAATAAATTCAATTCAATTAAATTATATATTTTTTTAAAGACTCAAGATTAGCGATTTTTTAAATTATTTATTATTTTTACAGTGCGCTGTGACAGGATTCAAAGTCTCCATCACAAAGTCTGGTTATGTTTTAGTGTCTAGATTATCAGCATGTTTTGACCCTTTTTTGGATCTGATTTACTGCTAGTTCACTGCTCTGCTTCTATTCTGAGTTTTCTTGTATTTCTGCAATATCATTTAAAACGGTTATTGGGTTCGGCAGAAAAATAACACCTCACCAGGAATTTGGAAAATACCAAACCATCATCATATGGAGCCATTCAGAGCCAATGATAAGAAGAGCCAAAGTCTTAAATATGCCCAAAACAAAGCCAAACCTCAGCCATGCAGGTGCAGGCTGAGGTTTTTCCTCTCACGCTTTTTATCCTCTGCTGAAGAAAAGTACGATTGAGAATAAACGTGAGGAGGAAGTGGACTGTGAGAAAGACAGGATGAGCTGCGGAGTGAAGAGAGCTGAGGTCATCTTGATCTACAGCCGCCTGCCTGCGCTTCAGCTCGCGGCCAAAGGGCAAAACACAGGAGGCACCTTCGGGGACACACATATATTCTTTGACACACACAGATGTGTTTTAATACATGCTGCACGCACTTCTCTGTTTTGTATCCATCATGTTGGAATAAATATGGTTATAACATACTTAACATTAACACAACTTCTGCTCTGTCATGCTGAAGCATCTCCTGATATAAAGTTTTTTTTTTTCCTTTTGTGGATTTAAATGTTACATTATCATTGTAATAATATAGTAATGTTATGCTGTCATATATCCAAAGTTTTATCGCTGATTATACACTTTGATCTTATCCTCTGAACTGACAACTTGACGGCTGTCAAAAACAATCCAGATAAACTTTTAAAACTGCCATTGTGGTTTATACATTGCAAGTGAGCCCCATTTTATTCATTTACAAATCTCAAAATACTGCTCTCAGTCAACACCTGCCATACTTGGCCTTAAAGTCTTAAACCAGAGTTCACAGCTCACTTTCATCAGCGATTTATACTCACTTATAACCTGATACCACGACTCTGTCTCTGCCCATCTGTCAGGGTTATCAGTGGCAAAGTGTGTGCATGTGTCACACTGAAGGAGCAGGCTAAATATACTGCGGCAGCCTCAGTCACTTAATAGTAATGCTGCAAACACACACACACAGACACACAGACACACACACAAGGGAATTTTAAGGAAGTCTCGGCTGTGATCCATCATTAAAGGACTGAAAATGATGACACTGCAGAGAAAAGGGAAAGAGAAGGGAGAGAAAAGGGAGAGAGGGAGAAAGAGAGACCAAGACGGCAACAGTATTACACATACACACACACAAACACAAACACACACACACACAGCAGACAGTAGAGCCTCTGTGTTGTCAGTAACCACCTTCGAGACCCTGAGGTGTCATAAATGACTTCAAATAGGACGGAGAGAGATGGAGGGATGAGGGAGGAAGAGAGAGGAGAGTGATGCGTGTTATAATGACTTCATTTGACACAGCCGCTCTCACACACCTCCCGCTTTTCACTTACACGCTCAAACACACACACACCTGCACTTGATTTCTCCTCTCTCCTGTGCCTGTCTATCATATTGAAGCCTTTTGAGCTTTTCCTATCCATTAAGTGGATTTTTGGCAATATTCAAAAAATAAAAATCTTCTGCAACAAAAGAATTACACCATCTTATCTATTTGAGAGGTTTTGAAGATGACAACTCCATTAGTATTATTGGAGCAGCGTTAAGCTTCACAGTGTGTGAATCAGGGGAAGTCAAAGTGAACACAAAGCTCTTCAATCTTGGTTTAGGTTTGATATATTAGGTGGTGTTATTGTGTGCTGTATAATCTGAATGCATGTGGTAACAATAATTGGCATACATGAACCGTGAGCAGCAGGAAGGTTAAATGCTAAACCTCTGACTTTTGACCTTCTTATTATGTATCAAATGATTTATTAATGTTGATCTGGGGAAACCATCTGCTGTTGCAGTCGGAGCTGTCCACGATTCCAGCATCAAATAGATCCTATAAATAAATAGCCTCATGGAGGATGAAGTTAAAACAACAGCAAGGACAAACAGTTATTATGGTGCTTTATTAGGGCCCTTGCAGGTACAAATAAATAAAGTAGCCTGGGGAACAGGTTTTTTTTTTATGAGATAAAGGAAAAACTTGGATATTTGGTTTAATAACAGTGGTAAAAATAAGATCACAAGAAAAACTTTTAAATTGTCTGCTATCTTGAAGTCATAAATATGCAAGAAAAAATGCCATAATTCACTGTGATTAAAGTAACAAATGATGAAGGAAAAAAACCTAAAAGAATATTTTTTTTTCACTGTCAAAGCACATCACACTTTACAATTCTGATAATGGTGTTTCTTGGCTTAAATCGCAAGACACTCTGCATTCTTTGTTTCATTAGAAACTTGAAAAGTAAAGCAATGCATTTTCTTATTCTACTTGTCAGTTGAGTAATTTTTCTCATAGTTTTTTTTACTTTAATTGAATTTATTGTTCTGATTTTGTAATTTCTAATTATTATTAATTCACAGATACACATTCTGATTTGTTTTTATGTACCTTTACCACTTTAATCACGTTAATTTAATTTTCTTTTCCCTGGAAATAACTTCCCTTCACTGGCCTTAATCCATACTGGCTCGTCCTTAGATATGGACATAAAAGTTGAAGAAAGAAACTCAGACAGGAGACCAGAGAAGAAGAAATCCACCAAACTCCCAGTCGGCCCATCCACTAAGGGGTTGGTTAATTCACTGGACCCACGAGAACCTTTACTGTGTGTGAGTGAGTCTGCGAGCTTGTGAATAGACCTCTGTGTGGAACCACAGAGGCATTTGGTCATGTTTATATCCTTGTTTTTGGCCTGGGTGAATGTGTACATATCGGTGTGTGTGTGTGTGCACGCTCTGTGAGGTGTATCCATACCAGCGAGGTGACGTGTAAAGCTGTGTGTGTGTATCTGCGGACAGAACATTTAAATAAATACAAAATTCATATGAAAGTGTTGTCACCGGAGATTTGTAGAACATTTGAACTCTGTGTGTTTGTGTGTGGGAGGGGTAGGTTAATCCTAAATTTACCCTCAGTGGTTGGAGGACTGTGGTCACATCTGGACTCAGTTTCTCGCTGCTTCTCCTGTTTTTCTTTGCTCCCCTCGTCATTGCCACCTCACCTGTGCTCCATTTTATCTCTCCACACTTTTTCCTCTCCATCTCTGCACCTCTCATTTAAATAACTGACCAGAAAGCTTTCCTGGCGTCCGCTTGGGTGTGCTCAGTAATCCTACCTGCTGCTTGAGCTGGTGAACCAGACCATCCTTCTCCCTCTTCAGAGCTGCTACCTCCTCCTGGGTTTTCTTCTTCTTGGATGAGGAAAGCTCCAGCAGGGCGATGTTGGCGTCTTTCTCACTGATGGCTGCCAGCAGCGCCTCTTGTCTAAACAGAAAACAATCATGCATTTTGTTAGCAATACCAGGAGTAAACTAAGTTAATTTGATTGAATAAAAGCCACCATTAGGGAAAATTTAGTTTATGACATACATTTCAATGAGGGCTGTTTAAAACTTTAAGACAGGAATAATGTGTAAAAAAAATGCTAGTGAATATGCATTTTCTGACCCAGTCCTCACTTTTAAAGAGACACCATAAATGGTTGATTAACCCAAATTCAGGGCTTGACATGAACTTTGTGGCTACTAATCTTCCACAGTTACAAGCCACTCAGGAAATTACATTTTTATTTGATGAAAGCTGGCTATGGTCTGCTGCTATGTACTTGAAGAACTGAATTTACAACCCTTTAAATGACAACCGTATAGACCCAAATCAGCTCTGCGTTAACTGTTTAACAACCATCAAATATGCAGCTCTAAAAAGGCTGTTGTGAAGCTCTCTTTGCAAAGAAACATTAAAACTATTCACCAACAAACTTTTCTTGAAAACGTATTCAAATGTTTTGGGGTTTTCCAGAATAACAGACACAAGATGTTCCTCTTAAAATTTTACAACCTTATTTTCAAATTCCAGTAACCTCCCTTGTATTAGGGTGGAGACACAAATCCCGGAGATGGATTCCCTCAAAACCCGGACAATGAAAACCCAAACTATCTCATGGCCAGATACTAATTTGGGTGTACTTTAATGCTATGGTGGACCCATGGTTTGTCAACAAGCGGAGGAAAGTCCTCTTAATTTGGGCGCGTCTTAGTGATTTAGGAGGATGAAATTGGTGTATTTTTGAAAAAATATGGGTCTTCCTGTTGGTCAAGTGTGCCGCATACCATGCAATCAAGATGTTTCTGCTTTGATTAGAGCCTTTATGACATATATATTCTATTTCCTCACACCAGCTACTGTAGCATTACACAACTGTCTTCAACTTCAATAAAATACATAAAAACGCACTTTATTCTCCATTTTCATGCAGGTTTAACTGTCTATTCTTTGGCTTTGCAGCCCTCTTGTCTGTCCCTGTATCTTCCCCCCTCCTGGATGCTCAGCTGACAGATAGATAGCATTCCATGTGGTTCAGGAAGCAACAAGCCGCATCCCATCCATCCCATCAGCCGCAGATCTGGCCGAGCCGTCTCGGAGGACACCCAAGGCTCTGAATTCTCGGAATTCTGTCCGTTTCCAAGGATAATTCCAAATCACAATGTCCCACAGGGCACAGAGACTGGCCACACACAAAAACACATAAAGATGCATACGAAGGAATGAGTAAGTTCCCTCTTTTTCTGTCTTTCTGAATCTCGGACTGACATAAACTTCCTTCAGCTTTGATGGAGACCAAGCTTCAGTTTGAAACCATATTTCTGACCGTTAAAGCTACATATAAGTATTAATGAAGATACAAAGACACAGTCATGTATTGATCCAGATGCACACACAAATCCAAACTGATGCAACCGGAGACATATTTAATTGACATTTTTTACATTCCTTTTTCTTTGTTCACATTCTCACTTTACTCTCACAATTACAGTGTTTCTCTCTCTCTGTCACACTCACAGACTGATACACTGGTGCTTTGAGGAATGCATTGATGAGAGTGTCTAAATGAAGACAGATTACATGTTTGGACTGTGTGAAGAGTCACAGATTCTTTGGTCAACCTCACTGACCACACTGTCAGTGTACAAGTGTCCCATCATGCATCTGCACCTAAGCAATCCTGTCAGGCGCAGGGGCCGAGGGAGGCGAGCACCCATAGAAAGTCTGGTCCCAATAAAATCATTTAGATGTGTGTTATATGTTTCAATAGGCCCCTGCTCATTTCTGGGGATCCAAAATGCTCAGTGTGATCATTGAAAATGCATTGAACCACAAGTTCAATTTTTTTATGGAGTGTCTGTGTTAAGTAGTAAGCAGGTGAGCACAGGAGTTTAAATAGGTAATAGTAATGGATACAGTAGCTGGATGTTATACATAAATGGTTGAAACATCATAAAATATAACATAAACATGTGAAATAATTAGCCTAAAGTACTGACAAAAAAAAACAGTTCAAGACATTCGCTAAATCTAAAGTATACATTTTGAAATAGTTAGCTAAAAGTATGTAAATAAGTATATGAGATACTGGAACTCTTTCAGTCATCTTTCCCTTTCTTTTTCACAAAAACACCATTACCCTGTATATGTACCAGTGACACACACACACACACACACAGACAGGAAGGCTAATGGAACATTTGTCTTGTTAAAGCTAACAGTGCGTCTAGTTTTATACCATATCTGAGAGTTACCTGCCAGCACACGGCGCTTATAAACCCCGGTGATAAAATGATATTTATTCCAGATGCACTCGTCTCATTCTGGGCCCCTCTATGGCTCTCCCTTCATCTCTAACACACACACACTTTAAACACTCTCTGCTTGGCCTTCTCAGCTTGCAGAGCTAAACACATGCTTATGACAAGTGCTGGTTGTGGCTACTGCTGTTACTATGTGATCATTAAAATCTGTTTCAAGTGCGGCTCTCTTTTGCTAAATCTTTAGATAATTCTACTGTCAGAGGGCACTTAAAAACATAGTACGCTCTCAGCTGTGCTGGCATTAGGTCCCTACCACTGAAAATAACAAAGACAATGCAGCCGGCACAGTGAGGAGGACGGTTCCCAGTGGAAATGCAGCTTAGATCTGTAACTTTCCTTTTAAGTCTTTTCTTTCTGCAGCAATATGGAGGGCACAGTGGGATAAAGGAAGGTCTACTACCAGCACGGAGTAAAAGTATATTATAAAGAGCTTTCTGTCAGATCTTAAGGTTGTCTTTTTTGGCTACATCTTTTGTTTCAGATGTTGTGGCATTTTGTAATACACATCCTAGACATTTGTCAATTTTTGTGTGAATATTTCACACTGGATTTTGTTCAGGTGCCATTAAAAAAGCTTTAAATGAGGGTGAAGTAAAACAACTAAAGAAAGATTTTAGTTCAGGTTTACATAAAAAGCTAACATTTACATGCACATTTTAGCCTGTGAATTAAAAGTGTTCAACACTCCAACTTCCTTCAAACCCTTACTTTAGTTGGCACTGAGCATTAGTGTTGGATATTAATTATGATTAATTCCTTACAAACTGCTCTATTACTGGTGCAACTATAAAATCCCATTCGGTGCACGAGGAAATCTTGACTTTCCTGAGCATTTACAAAAACACTGCAAAAACACATTGAAAACTGCTAACAAGCTGAATCGCTATTGTGTTTCATACAGTAATGGTCCTGAGCAGTAAAACAGTCATATCTTTATGTGAACATTTCACAGGTTATTCAAAATTTAACAAGTTTCCATTTAAAATCCGTTCCAACTTCCTCTCAGGCTCTCTCACCTATTCGCTATCGGTATCCCTGCGTTTCTCATCTCGTTCTCTTCGCCTCGGCCCTCGTCACTCCTTCTATCTCTCTTTTTGTCTGTAAAGAGGACAGGAGGCATTCTTTCCGTTGTTCGGCGGTCGTGTGCCATGATGTCATCGCAGTGGCGACAAGGCAGACAGTAAGCAGATACACACAAACGCGCCAGGCACCTGACCCCAACCCCGGCGCACACACACACACACACACACACACACACACACACACACACACACACACACACACACACACACACACACACAC
>JAOWBC010000904.1:7947537-7961553 GCA_028566105.1 Hypoplectrus providencianus | reverse complement strand
AATATCAGAAATATATTCCATTTGACCACAACAGCTGACCCCAGAATCATTTTCTGGGGTCAGCTGCTTGTGTGTGTATGTGCGTGTGTGTGTGTGTGTGTGTGTGTGTGTGTGTGTGTGTGTGTGTGTGTGTGTGTGTGTGTGTGTGTCTGCTTGTTGTCACCCATTAGCTGACAAATCCCTGCACCACCTCAATGCTCAGAGTCATACGGGACCTCAAAGGGATCTCACACTCACACACACACATAGAGAAACAATGCAATTCCTTTTTAAGATACAGAAACCTTGATGTCAGACATTTGGCAGTGGATGAGGAGTTCCTTAGCTCAAGATCAAAACAACGAGAAAAAAAGACAAGACGGGGGGGAAAAAATACAAAAAGGACAGAAGAAGAAAAAGAAGTCTTCTGTCGTTGAGCAGACAGCAAGGCAATGCTAACTTTTTCTTTTTGTTTCTTTTTTCCCCCTCTAGAGTTGAATCACCAAACACCAGAACAACAGCGATGAGAAAGCTGACAGGACGGCAGGGGGAACAGTGGCTCTAGAAGTTGAAAAAGACAGAAAGAGCAAAGAGGCAGCTGGCACCGGGGAGACCTTTACAGCAGAGCAGAGCGCACAAAACACTCAGACCACCAGATTTATGCAGGAAACAGAAGGGAGAAGTGCTTATTATGTGGTCCATCACAATGTGTAGGTCAGAGAAATTTCAATATGACTTTGATATGTCTGTTAAAAAAGGCCAAATTCAGACTTTTTGGTTTTGCATGCTGAAATGTCATTACAGAGTCACCTCCTGAGTGCAGTTAGGAATATTTTGGAGTAAAAAAAAAAAGGGAAAAGAGAAGATGTTTTTCAATATTGGAACAAAGGTTATGATTAACTGTGCCAAAATATAAAATACCATGTGGAATTTTCAGACAATCAAAAAAACCTGCAGCCATTTAGAGCGTGGCATACAAAAGACTGAATGCTAATGACCAATATCATGTTTACAGAAAGCTGGAAAATAAAAAACATTCATATAAAGATGTGCGTTACTATCTGTTATGTTCCTATATTTGGAGCACTGGCAATATGATACTAATTAGATTGCAAATTACTTATTACCTGTGTAACAGAGAAAACATTGGCAGTTCAAAGCCTCAAAGCTACGTTTACGCTAACTGGCTAACCTCGCCTGCTGCTGTGGGGGAGCTGAAGAGATCCTGGGCATTCTGGAGTAACATCACATAAATGTCACATCCTTTAGATTTTCCCAGCTAAACCATCCCGATTACATTATATTCGGTCCACATGCTTGTTGCAGACAACCAAGAAAATAAGGGAGGATCTCAGTTTTTAAGTAACAGTACAATTCATTCACAAATGGCCCATTCAAAGTGATTAAAAAATCTAAATTGCTTCACCTCACAAAATATCAACAATAAAATCGGACATACTCAGTATCTGAAAACTCAAGTCAGAAGTCAGTTAGCTTAGCACTTGGAAAGGCTGGGAAAAGGGGGAAAGAGCTAGCCTGGCTCTCTCTCTAAAGAATAAACATCTGTCAAGCAGTACCTGCATAGCGCTCTAATTAACATGTTATTTCTGTTTGCCTAATCAATTCTGAAACCAAAGTTGCGGTTTACCGGTGGTAATTTGCCAGACTATTATTTGGCTAGACGCAGCGACTTCCTGGAGTCTCCGCTGATTGCCTGAGAACCTGATGTGACCATAACACATTATGTAACCTAGGTTGAACATTTTAAACAGCATCTGAATGGGATCAAACCTTGGAGTGACTTCTCCATGAAAGCCACAAAGACAGAAACCCAACAGAAGCAAAAAAAGACCCTGAGCAAAAGTTCACATCTGTCCAACTTCATGATGGCGATACATTGCTTGAACATTTTTCTTGTTTGCTGCGGCAGCTTGAAATCTGAACTCGGTGCTGGTATCGTGACAAGACTCTAATGGAGGGTGCAAGAAAAGAAACAATAATGTTTCCTCTTCAAAGAGGCAAGAGATGTGGCAGAGGAAGAGAGCAGGGAGAAAGTCAAGGTGTCTCCTTCAAAGACAGACAGACATGATGAGAATGATTAAAAACAGAGTTTATGACAGAGTGAAGGAGATGAGAGAGTGTCTCGATGCAAGGACAAGAAGTATGACAATGAAGGAGAGCGCGATGAGAGAGACATTGACGGAAGAAGAAAAATAGGCATGCCGTACTAACCTTGAGGCAAGACTGGGTAGAGCAGGAGACAGCGTTGCATTGTAAAGATAAAAGAAAGGGAGAGAGAGACAGAGGAGAGGGAAAGGTGAGAGGGAAGACAGAAGTTGAGTGCTAGGTTAGTCAGCTTGATCACTTTTCAAAGAGGAAATAGATGAGAGACAGGGGAACTGACAGAAAGACATAATTAACCAGAGAGACAGGCACATAAACAGGGAGACAGGCATGACCAAGCAAACAGCCAGGCAGGCAGACAGAAAGGTTGAAAACAGGCATTTTTCTGCTTTTCGGCACAATATTGAGGGTTATAAGAGGCCTGCTCACCTCACATGACCTCTACTGACAGTTAGGGACACACACACACAAATGTACAAACACAAACCATGGAAAGCGAGCAATTAGCCAATCAAAGCTGGGAGCGTGCTCACTAAGAATGATTTCTTCTTCTTCAATGGTTTTGATATCACAGACGACTTGTTTCACTTCCCGCAGGGGCCACTTGAAAAGCGCGCGGCTCGTGGATTTGTGGTCTCCACCACAAGGCACATGGCGTGTAATCATTAAGATATGAAATTTGAAGAAAATCCGCTTCCTAAACCGGATGACCCCAAAAGAATTCCACACAATCGCGTCTTGTGTGTGTTGGTTGAACTGGCAAAATGCAGGGTGAGCTTATGCCTGGGAACGCACGCTAATGACTGCGTGCCAGAGACAAATTGTCCATTACAGAACAATATAACACGCAATAAACTTCTCTAATTTCCCATTACTCAAGGTTTATACTCTACATCGCTTTAAACTTCTTTCATATTTCACTTTTTCTTCCCTTTCCAGTCTTTTGTGCCAGTTTCATTTTCTGTTTCCCCATCCCCAACGTGTTGTCTTTTTCTCTCTGTTTTTCTCCACCCGTTATTTCGTTTCTGCCTCCTTATTTTTCTCCCTCCACGACCACCACCTTCCTTTCCCTTTTCCTCTTTCTTCCCTCTCTCTCTCTCTGTTTTCCACTCTTCCATCCAAATCCTTTATTTTGGCCATCAGGGCAGATTTTCAGCTCCATTTCCCCTCAGTGTGAAGTCACTCAGTCTGCTCCAATTACCATCTTAGTTACTGAAATAAATAACCTGGTACCATTACAGCTGGATTTAAACTAGACGGGCTGCGAGAGAGAGAGAGAGAGAGAGAGAGAGAGAGAGAGAGAGAGAGAGAGAGAGAGAGAGAGAGAGGGTTGGTTTTTACCCTTGTTTAACCCACATCTGATCTTTTCATTAGTAATGTTCCCGCTGCTCACTCGTAGCCCAGGGTTCGCCTCGGTGCCAGCCTGAGAGTTGGCCACAGGCGAATGTATCCTCCTCTGACGTACCTGTTAGCTCGAGGCTACGTCTTACAATTCACAGCAGGGATCGGTAGCCCTGGGACAAAGTCAGTATTAGTACACTTTATGTTCCAGGGTCAGTGCTTGCGGGTTCAAAACATCCTAGCTACTGAATATATTATTATAATCTTTGACATAGAACGTTTTAAATCCACATCTTTAGTAATATTGTCACAGTTACAGACATGAACATAACACATCTTTTATCTATTTCTGGGCTTTTTCAGGCCAAGAAATGACCCTCATGCACTAATTAAAAAAACTATTATATAATAAAAGTGTGAGGGGTGGTTTAATTAACCTTTACAGAACCAACAAACAAAAGATAAAGTGACAGAAATTTAAGTTGTATTATAAGCAGGTCCACCTAGATAGCTTAGTAACCACTTTACAGAAACAACAAATTCTAATTTTCAATGATATTAGCTACACTAAAAGTCAGCAGGACAAAATGTTTTCAAGCAATTTATAGAATTCACATTAGCTTAATGAGCTAGCTAGCTTCAGCTGACAAAATGTAGTGATTTTAGACAGAGTGCTTTTTACCATCTTCATCTAAAAAAAAGGACCTATTATTTAGAAAACTACCAACACATTTTGAGTTGTAAATCAGCCACTGTAACTTAGGAGGACAGAGTCGAGCGAGCGGTTAGTTCTGCCCTTTTCATGACTGCGCTTCACCGTGTCAACCCCAAACCACAGCCCTAAATTAACCAGGGATAGTTTCCCTCATCGTTCATCTAGCAGCTAAATGAAACCACTAAATGTGAAGACGTAAAAAGTATCATACTTCCTACACTCTCTAATGTAACCTCTACAAACCACTTACTTCCAAGTAATGACCCAGTGTGTGCCAGTGTGTAAATGGAAAGTTAAATGTCCCCATAAAAATCTACTTAATCTTAATTTTACTATTACAAGATGCAGTTTTCAAACATACGATACTAAACCTCGATTTAATAAATTTCCTGTTTCCTAAGAGCAGCCGGCAAAGTTCAGATATTAAATATCAGTTGCGGAGAAGCTTTTATTTTATTCTAATCCAAAGGGACAATGAGACATCCTTCAAATACAAATGATGTAAGATCTTTAAAAATCCCACATGTTCACCCATCCGCAGTTTAAAACGGTTATTAGGTTACACTACAATGTTATCCACAAAGCTCGGACAGCTGTAAATCTGCATCTGTGGCTACTGGCAGACTAAATAACACACACACACACACACTCACACACAAACATGCTCTCTCTCTCTCTCTCTCTCACATGCACACACACACAGTTAAACCCCACCATTTTGAAGTCAGCAGGTGCTGAATTATTAATAGTCTAGTATTTCTACTGGCCAGACGGAGACACAGTGAGGAAACACTGAATCTCACTAAAATCATTAAAAACCATTAGTCTTACAGTCAAACTACTAAACACACACACACACATACAGAGAGAGTGGGAGTGGGCAGAGATCATGTCCAAGGAAGAAACTGGAGGAAAAGATTAAAGAGAGAGAAAGAGAGAAGGCGCAGACAGAAAGACTGTGATAGTTCAAAAAAAAAAAAAAAAATCAAAGGCATACAGACAGACAGAAGGCTCTGACCTGTCTAACCCCCGAAGACAAACTTTTCTCTCACTACTCTGACTGAAATGTACCTCCAAATTATTTATTTATGTCATTATCTAACCACTGGCCACAAGATAGAGACACCAGACACTGTTCTGGACCTTTTTTTTTCTAAACAAGGTGACTTAAGTTTCTTTTCTTTTGTAGTCCTCTTCACACAGACATAGTTACAAACAAACAGAGACAGATACAGATATTCAGGGAGACAGGTAAACACAGAGGCAGGCAGGCTAGCATGCAGACAGATAATCAGATACGGACAGTAAGAAAAGTCAGATTATGGTTGAGACTAGTTTATAAAGAAGAATTAGTGCGCACATGAAGAGTAAGAGACAGACAGGTTAAGCGAAATAACACCGACAGGTAGAAAAAGTAGTTAGAAACAGTCCTATTCGCATAACAGAAATACAAAACAAAACTGAGTGAACTGTCCAGACTCCTAATGAAAGAAAAAGAGTGGGTTAAACTCTGCGAGTCAGGCATCCTTGGCTGAAAGTAAAACAAAAGTGAAGCGTGAAAACAGAGCCACTAAATGAAAGAGTTGCATCATTGACAGGAACAGCGGCTCAAAGAGTTTTAGGCTGTAGAGCCGAGGCTCTGGTGCCAAACTGTGCCCTCATTTTACAAACTTTTGTGAGCAGTTTGGCTTGTCACACTGCAGTAAAACAGATGACAAAAACTTCTGCTGATGCAGATGTGTGTGAGAGTAAAACTCTGCTGATTGCTGACCTTCAGAGGGATTTGTTTCAGTCCAAACAGGCCGTATTAGAGATTCTTGGCGAAACCAATGCTGCAACTCTTTGATGGTGATTATTAGTGAACATATTCAGCTCTGTCCCATGTGGAAAAGGCTTGTAAACATGAGAAACCTCCAGACAAGTCACAATTGTTTGTCATTTTATTTTCTTCAAATGTGCTCCAATTATCCATCATGTTGCTGATTATCTTGTCAAATATGTAATTAATCATGTTGCCTGTCAGAAAGCAGAGAAAAATATCCACAGGGTTTTTGGACCAGTTTAAAAGTCAAATTCAATGCTGTTTAAGAGCTCTACAGATGTCAAGAAAACCTGCGTGGCACAAGCCAAAATGTGTTCATGTGTTTTTGAAAAACAACAAGAATGCGATAATCATCTCTCTGTTTTGGCTCATCCCAGGTTGTTCCCTAGCTAGCGACCACGACTGACAATAGTGAAGAAATGAAGCCAGAATCTGTAAGCTCGCTAATATCATGTAAAACTTTCTACTACGGGAGACAGTGCAGGGGGATAAACACATTATAAAGTAACAAAGTAAGATTTGTTTCATTTAGGATCATAACTCAAGGTCCTGTGTGAAGTAAAGGTCCAACATTCCCAGATAAAATTTGAATCATTTAATTTTGCTTAACTTTTCCACATGGGGCTGCTTGCTTTCATAGTGCTCTCATATCCCGTCGTCCGACAAGCAAAGTGAGTTTTGTCGTGCATCTGTTTAAACTGACTGACAGGGCCTCCAGCCACTCACGTGCCCAGGTAGTCCCACACCATCCCCCCCATTGGCTGCTGAGAGGCAGCGGGGGGAGGGGCCTGTTTTCGCGACTGCTGAGAACGCCAAAGATGAGAGGCAGAGGGGTTTCTGGGGTGTGATGGGCGCACACGCACAAACAAACAAACAAACAAACACACAAAAACGCACTCACGCAGATGCAGAATCACATGGATGTGAATATAATTATGCACACACATGGGAATGATGTATAATGAGAGAAATAAGAAAAAGATGAGCAGTGACGGAAGAAATAAAGCCGATGTGGACGGAGGAAAGGAGAGGAAATAAGGGAGAGGAAGGGATGAGAAAAAGGGAAGACTAATGGATTAGTACTGCAGGAAAGATTATTATAGACTCCAACAGTATGTAGTTTGAAATTTATGAAAAATGGACAACAGATCTAAAGTTAAAGCATCAGTTACACAAGTAAAGACAGTTTTGACTCATTTCTGATTTGGGTAAAAAGAAAAAAAGATGAAAAATGCATTAATGTTTTAGAGATTCAGTGTTTTTTTTAAATATTCTTTTCACAAAAAATGTGTTTTCTTTTAAATTCCACATCTTGTCATAAATGCATCTCTTTACACAACTCCCTCACCTCTCCAATTCGTGGATCTTCTTCTCCTTGTCGTTCTTCTCATTCTCCATCTCCCTCAGGATCTCCAGAAGTCGTTCCACCTCGGACTGGGCCTTCCCAGCATCCTCTTTGTGCTGGGTCACTTCCTGCTCCAGGCAGGAGATGCGCTCCGAGAGTTCAGCGCTGGCCTGGGAATCTGCTGCTGCACTCTGAGCCTGGAACAGAAAATTATTATTATAAATAAACTGGGTGTTAGCTTTCCAAATTGGGTGGCGAAAAGGTCACACTAAAAAGGAAATGCCAATAACAACATGTGTGTTGAGAGTGTGTTGGATGACACGTGCCTGTGTAAACTGTGTAAAGAGTTTCATTGATCTACAATTGATCTTTAAATACCAAAAACTCATGAAGACGGGTGTTAAAGATGCCACATATATGTCTTTTATACCAGGTTGTTACTCTGCTGCATGTAGCAAATCTAACTGTGTTTCACTCTTGAAATAAAGATGCTTTAACTTAATGAGACTTCATCAGTTGCCATAAAATCAAAAGTAATATAGTGAAGGGAGTCTGGCTGAGACAAACAAAGAGCAACTGTAAACATGCAGGATTACATTTTTCAAATTAAAGGATAAATCCTCAGCAGCTCATTACCATTTTCTCCACATTTTCCAAAAATAATTGTCCACAAGAGGACTTTGTTTTTGTATGCTGTGGTTTCTTCTAACAGCAGGAAATTCAACTTTTGTATGCATGTGCTGTGGCCATAAAACGATAATTAAAATAAGTTCTGCTCCTGAAAGAAGCTGCTGCGTGAAACCTGGTTCTTCAATGTGTTCAATGTTGTAATGTGATTGATATGTTGACAGATATTATCAGCTGATAATGCAGTCTACGAGGCTGAACACGGACACAGTGGTGTTATAGCTTTAAGTCTACTGTGAGCATGTTCATTGTGACACGTTTACCTAGATTAGTGTGTTATCATGCAACACTTTATAAACTGCATACTGCACTGTACTGATGGTGTCTTGGGTTTGATTTGGTTTCTACGCATGCAACATGCAGATCCAAATAATTTTTGTAGAGATTAGCACAAGCATTAAAAGGTAAGTAGAGTCAAAAGTCCGAGTAACTTTCTTCTTTCTGCTGCTCTGCTCAGCTCCACAGAAAAAGCCCGAAACGAGAAACAAAGAAGAAGAAAAAAGGCGGCTTAGAGGTTAGAACAGCTGTGTGTGTTTCCCAGAAGCAAATGTTGCTCTTGGGACAGATCGACTTTGTGTGTGTGTGTGCGCACACGCCTTGGTCACACAATACATAAAGCCTATTAGTTTTGGACGTGGACAACAGTTTTAACGGGTCTTTATGTGGAGAGGAAATGTTTGGGTGTCTGACGATATTATAAGATCTGGGTGGAGGGAGGAGAAAGAAAGAAGGAGAGAGACAGAGAAAGGCAAATAAGAAAGGATAAAAGAAACATCACACACAATGTCACATGCACAATGTCAATCAATTCACACACACACACACACACACACACACTCATGCACACACACACACACACACGTTTCAGTCTCTTTTCCATCCATGGTAACAGAAAGAGACTGAGAAATAAACTCTGATGAGAGAAACACCAGAGATCCACTGACACCTTCATACACATTCTATCTCTGTGTCACACACACACACACACACACACACACACACACACACGCACACGCGTGCACACACACACACACACACACGCACACACACATCTACACACACACACAGGGTGTGGTGGTGGTGCTGTCTTCTCCACTCTGTGAAAATGACTGTAAGGCTGTCAGCAAGCCGTCTCACACACACACACACACCATTTTATGGGCTGCTGTGTGGGAGAGAATATGTGATATGCAAACACACACACTCGAACACACACACACACACACAGATATATGCATACACACACGCATGCACACAGCCAGTCATCTCTCTTGGAAAACAGTTAAGGGAAAACAAGGAAGGGAAGAAAGAGACTCTTTAGTTCAAAATCCTCCATTTGTTGTGTTTCTGTCTCAGCTGTGTGTATTTCTTCACCGCTGAGATTCACATAACTGATGCTTTTTACTGATCGTTCCTCTAATGTAGGTTATTGTTGTCCGTACGGTGTGTTCTGTGCCGGCGGACAGCTCACCTTCTTCAGTTGGTTCTCAAGTTTGACACACTCCTCTCTCTTCTGCTCCAGGCTGATCTCCAGGCTCTTCAGCCTGTTGTCCTTCTTCAGAGTGGAGGAAGCCAGAGAGGAAGCCTTCTCCTTCAGATCCAACACTGAAGTCTGAAGGGACAAAAGATAACGGAAACAGAGAGTGATAAGGGAGGGAAAAACAAACAAACAACTCCTTAGTGCAGGACACTGAGCATCTCTACTGAGGCAGTTTGGGGTAAAGTGCCTTACTCATAAAACCTATTATCATTAACCTGCTTTTTAAGGATAGTTCCCCAAATTGGTGTAAACAACAGTCTGTAAACATGTTGTCAAGGAACTGCAATTTGTAACACTTCCTCATTGGCTTCATTATTTCTTTTTCTTTTTTAACAATCTCAGTAAGTTCCCAAATCTCATCAATTAACTTGGTGAGTAACATGTTGTTGACGGCTAATATGATAAATATAAAATCCAAGTAATATGAAACTTGATCTTTTCTGTCTTCCCGCCGTTGTGAGACTGACTCTGATCCTCGTTCTTTAAAACCTTTTCCCATGACCTGTCTCTTGTCTCACTCTTCCAGCTCAATCCCTCCATCCGTGAAGTCTCTCTCCCTTTCTTTTTCTGGTCTTTTCCTCTTTTGGTAGGGCCAGTGAAACAGAAACCGACGGGACCAGAAGGGGAGACACTCAGACGTGTAATTTTACCCTTGACTGACAATACCAACTCCAGACTACGGATCATCATGTTTGACTAGGCTTTGGTCGGAGAAACCTTGCTGCTTACTCTGATTATATATAGGTCCATATATATATATTTATATATTTATATATTATGGTTGTCAGACAAACCCCACATCTGGGCTCAGCAGTGTGGAAAGGAATGCTTGTTTTCTCCATGAGTTTTCCCAAGTATATCTCAAATTATATAATGGGATTTTAACAGGTTTTATGACCCTACAATCACTAAAATTAGTTTAAGAGTGCACTTCAAAAAACAAGTCATGCATGTTCATTTTAGGGGTGTATTTACCCTTTTTAAAGGAATAATTTACATGTACCATAAATAGGAGGCTGGAGCAAGGATGCAGTTAGCTTAGCTTAGCATAAACACAGTAATCGCTAATTATCAATAAAAAATGTCATGTTTTTTTATAAACAGTATGGTGGCTACATCTGTTTTGTTTTATCAATAAGTTGAAAGATAATATCAATGGAGAACTGCAGTTAAAAATTGAAGTATCATTGTTTTATTGGTACCTTGTGTTCTGTTTCATGTTTAATTTGTTCAATACAGGAAAGTATTTTGAACTAACAAGCATTTTTAAATTTGAGAGTGCACTTCAATATCTATTTATTTCAAGTGTTATGTTACAGCATGTTTTTCTCATATGGTGCAGCCTTAGTAACAACCCAAATACAGATATTGTTAAACCCTGCTAACATTTATTTATTCTGGTACATTTTGTTAAAATGCTTGGTGCTGGTTTGACATGTTGTTTTCATCCATGATCTGCTTGTATGATCGGTGTGGAGACTGTTATTATCATAAAGAATGACTGCTAAAAAACTAGGCTTTATGAAATGCACAATTTTCCCAAATTCTGGTGTTCCTGAAGTGGTTAATTATAACTTTCCTACTGTGCTGTCAAACCGCTGCAGGGTGACTAAAGCAAAGACAGCCCTGTGAAATGCTGTGTCATCCTCCGCTGTGGTGTTCTGCATGAGTCAAAGAAGAAGAATTCAGCTCCAAACACTGTTTTCTCTGGTTGTGAAGCGTATCATTGTCAAGGAAATGTGACTGTTTTATCGTCTTTGTCCTTCAGCGTCAGACCTTGGGAGGATCCCAGGTCGGCTCCACGGCGACAGATCAATCACGTTTCCTTGACAGGGACATGGAGAGTGTGTTTTTGTGCATGAGCGTGTTTACGTGTGTCGTCTACCTCACGGTCAGCCAGGTCAGCCTGCAGCTGGGAGACTTTCTCCCTCAGATCCTTCAGCTCCTTCTTGCTGGACTCCACCTCGTCCCCCTTTTCTCTTTCCTCCCTCTCTCGCTGCTCCTTCAACCGCTCGATTATTCGCTCCTGGAGGAGGAGAAGGATGAGGGACATACGTTAAAACGTGTCGAGAGTGGGAAAGAAGAGGAGAGAGCAAGGCAGTCAACGTTATTCACAGTCACTCAATATCAAGTTTCTATACTAATAACAGTCGTATTAAACTTTATGTTCATGGCAGCTTTGACAGGATCTAACAGCCAAAAGTGATTTTAGACACGTAATACGTTCTGGCCCAAGCTGCAATATTCACAACCACTAAAACACTAAAGACGCTCTCCAGCTATAGAACAGCGCGGCGGCCAGTTCAAGCAGAAGTAGAAAAGTTCACACACACAAAAGCTGCGCAAACAGCCCATAGAGAGCAACCTGACTGGACTGTGTGTTCTGAATCGTAGCTCTGTCTTTGTGAGGACCGATGTGAGTCTCCAGCCTTGAAAGGGAAAACATTACTGGAAAGTGAGACGCTTACTACTTTTACAAAGCTGTTTCAGGCTTCAGATTGGATTAAAAAATAGGGTTAAAATAAGTATTTGAATTCAATTGGATATTTTATGAATTAGATGATTTATCAGTGCCGTTTGGATCATTAAGAGGGATGAACTGCTGTTCTGATTTTAAAATATATACTTGAAAAAGAAGAACATTTTTTTGTAAGTCTAGTGTATGTTTGTCCAAAACTTGCAGTTATTACTGCAGTTACTGTCACTGGCATTATTATACATAGAACCTGCAAAGACAAGTAACAAAGCCTTGCTTACAGTCGTGTGTTTGCTAAATGGCGTACTTTTCTCATTACGTGTGTAATATGTTTGGATTTTCCTCGTGTCTTCTGATTGGTTGCCCCGTACGCTGAAAATAACTGGATGTGAGGTGGAAAATCCGATGCCCAAGAAATGTTGCCAGATTTGGCAGCTTTAGATGGATTATATCGTTAAACTTTAGCCTGCGTGGGTTGACACAATTTTGGCCTGGTTTGCCATAGTACTGACCTTTTTCTAATTTTTTTTTTTCATTTTCATATTATTTTCTGGCTAATAACGATGGTTTTGAATTAATGTTGGCAACACTGCAGTAGCTACTAGAGGAATACTAGACCAGGCCCGTTGGCAGCAGCTTCTATCTAGTCTGAGCGGCTAATAGCAGCACACACTGCAACAAAAGAGTACCAGGATGTCTGTAGTGATACTTTAAATATCTGTGAATTTAATTACATCCTAAACAAAAGATTCACTTTCATTGTTTTCTATAGTGTAAGAAACTTAAAAACAACAACAACAAACTATAGCTTAAAAACACATAAGATACATAACATAAGATAATTTAAGCCCCATGATATAAACCAGTGGACATGACAAGCTGGTACATTTAAATGTTTGGCCTTTTTTTTTACAATTAAAACCATGAACAGATTATCAAATTAGTTCTTGAATTTTCCTTGGAAAACATCGAATTGTTTTAGCTCTGTTTAGTATGTAGTTGAACATTAAAATTTTTATAAATAGGTAAGCCTGATATTAATGAGGGTCTTCAAAAGTGTAGACATACACACAGGTGATCTACGCTGCACAAAAAAACAAAAGCCTGACACAGAGTAAAACCCTTCTATCTGTTCTGCTTTCAAACATAACACAGAGCAGCAGAGTGACAGGGAGAAGGAGTAATAACATGAAGAAAGCAAGAGGTGGATGGAAAGATGGAAAAATTAAAAAAAAAAAAAAAAAGGAAAGAGATCCAAAGGCCCAAAAACAATGAAGACAGAAGAAGAAAAGCTTGTGAAAGTCGTTTGAGTGAAGTTCGAGTCGTCGGCCACCTCCTCCTGCCAACACTCACACGTCTAACTGACACCATGAATATTAGTCACTGGACAATTAATAGCCCTGTTTCCTGTGTGTGAGTGTGTGTGTGTGTGTGTGTGTGTGTATGTGCAAGGGAGATCGGTAACACAACCGCGCATTACAGTACAAAAATATATTCTCATCAAACTCTTTAAAGTGGTCGGCTGGTGTAAGTGTCCCTGGTTGGTTTCCCAGAATCAGGGTCGAGTCCTGAGTGCAGAATAACAGATCATCAAGCGGGCGCTGGAGGGTTCAGTCCCCATGTTCAGGTGGCTCCGGCCCGATTCATGGCACCTGACTGTTTACACCACGACAATGTGGTTGTTGGTTCAGACCCATCGGTGCGAGCCATGTAGCCGCGTGTTGGATGGATCTTAGTCTTTTATGAACGCAGGCTGTGAATGATTTAATAATGAAACAGCCAATGTGATTATTGGTCCGTTTCCATTCATCCAGAGTCATTTGGCCGTGGCGTGGGTGGTCGGCTGTTTTGCTCATAGTGGTTTTATTAATGTAACCTTGCTCGGGAGTTGACCTGAGGTTGACCAGCAATGTGTGTGTGTGTGTGTGTGTGTGTGTGTGTACCTTCTCAGCCAGAGCCTCCTCCAGTGTTCCCAGTGCTGTGTCGG
>JAOWBC010000904.1:7903872-7919664 GCA_028566105.1 Hypoplectrus providencianus | reverse complement strand
TGTGTGTGTGTGTGTGTGTGTGTGTGTGTGCTCATAGCCCAGAATTACTGGGAGGTAACTTAATTCAATTTCTAACACGGAGATGATGGCGAAGACACAGAGGGAGGGAAGGTGCGGGGGGAGGGAGGGAAGCGAGAGCTGACTCACCGTGTGATGACAGAAATAGAAGAAAAAGAGGAATGAGTAAGAAGAAAGAGAGAAAAAGGAGCAAAGGGACAGAGAAAAGCCAGAGATGAACAGAAGAAGTGAGAGCCTGAAGAGAAGGAAAGTGCCAGGATAATGAGAGCAGGAAATGAAAAAGGATGCCTTTGGTTAAAAGGGTGTGATTTGTCTGGAGGAGAGAAAGGGAATGAAAGTGAAAGAGATTAAGAAGGAGAGAACACATATTTCCCCATATAAGAGATCAGAAAATATTGTTACGAGTCTCAACTTGCGCACTCACCCTCTGTAACCGCACACACACATTCCCAAAGTGTGTGTGTGTGTGTGTGTGTGGAAGCGTGAAGGCAACTGAGGATTTTTCCGGCTTGAGTGGCAGGAGGCCAAATACATGATGGATTTATCAACTTATCATCTGTTCCTTTGTTCTCTCACACGCGGCATCACTTTGAATTGAAGTGCATACACACACAGGCATACTGCACAAGTTCACACACACACATGCACCAAACTGGCTGTAAATTTTCTTGGAGAGTGATTTAATATCTGGTGATGTAATTTCACAACCTCAAGTCCTAGCCCACATTCTGCCTCAACGTTAAATTTGTCCTGGGAGCAACATCAAAGCCCCAAATAATTTCAAACGCACACACACGCAGAGATAAGAGCACCTGCTAATGACTGAAATGGAGCGAGGATTGAGCACTTTCGGCACTGGTTTCGACATGACAGCGTGTGAAATGAGTCACTGTGAGGCAGCAAGTGTGTGTATGTGTGCAAAAATCATGTCTTGTATAATATGACGGCATCCTGCCAGACTAGCTGTGTCTCCGTCTCCTCCAGATGGCTTCAGAACCAACAGACAGCTGGGAGTCCCCAACCAGGCAGCCACGTTTTATCCGTTTACCCGTCTTCAAGGCCAACGACAGCAGTGAGACAAATCCACCAGGACAATCCATAAAAATTAGGACATGTGCCCCAGTGTGCCACTCATAGGCTTCGTGAATAAGTGGGCAAAGCCTAGGGGTCAAAAAATTAAACCAGTGCTGAAGTGTCTGAAACCTGCATTGTTTCCTGCTGTGGTTGGAACCTTTGTTAACCAGACTTATGGGGGTGTAAACCAATACATTATGGATATGGCAACTCAATCCTTCCATTCAAATATCGTCACTTTTGGCTTGAAAAAACAAACAAACAAAAAAAAAAAAACAAGAAGGCCACAGCCAAAATGCCAAAACAGGAATCAACCAATGTGAGTCAACCAAGTGAATTAGAGGCAAAATTTTCTAATGTTGCATGAAAGAAAAAGTGAATTGGTCATGTTTCTAACTGGTTTAGAGCAAATAAACAAAGCTGCAAAAAATGTACTTTGGTCATAAAATGGCAGAGTAATGCGTTTTTTTTGTTTGTTTTTTTAATTCTGGTATTTCAATCAAGCTTTTCTCATCTGGATTTTCAAAATATACATAGAAATCTGTTGAAGGTCATGTGAAAGTTGTAAGTTATGGTGCAAAGTACTGTCCCCTGGGGCGTGCCTTGAAGTTATGACATATTTTCATGATATTATAGCCCGGCTAGCTCAGTCGGTAGAGCATGAGACTCTTAATCTCAGGGTCGTGGGTTCGAGCCCCACGTTGGGCGACGGTTTTGGACTGTGGACTTGGACAGACATCTGAGATGAGCAGGTAACACTATACCCTGAACTTGGGATGTAACAGACAGAGAGGACGTGTGAGATCCAAATACACAAGTAGAGTCTAACATACCTGATGCAGCTGCCCTTACACCAAACTGCAAAATACGCATAGAAATTTGTTAATGGGAACACAACTTGTGACCATGACCTACAGTGCTGGCTGCCAGCCCATGAATATTACTTCTAAAGCCAAAAGTGAAAAGAAAAACTGTATCACAGATGAATAAACCAAAGCAAGAACTAAAGTCTGGAGGATCTGATCTAATTCTGATTTCCTAAATTTCCACATCCTGGATTAGAGGCAATGACAATGAAATTAACTCGAGCCTGGTCAGGATATTGTTTTTGACATGTTGATCCTTCCATCTCCGTCCCTTTGTAACTGGTCTTTAACTCTGAACAATGAGAAAAAAATCAGCAATGCAGAAGATTTTGTCCCACAGAGACACTTTTCTTCCTACCTGCGTTTCCTCCTGCACCACTCTGTACTGCTCCTTCCACACGGCCATCTTTGTGGCTTCGTCCTTCCTCAGCGCCCTCTCTTTCTTCAGCTCTGGACTCCAAAACGTCTTAATGGAGTTCATGGAGGAACTCAACTTGGACTCTTTTGCCTCCAGCTAAAAGCAATTAAAATAAAAAATTTAACTCTCAATTAATGCATTTTATTTGTAAACGCTGGGATCTTAAAGGTCCTTGATTATTGTTTACAGGCAGTTTTAAATGTAGGACAACTTAATTTCTAGAGGGGCACAGAAGTAAATTATGTTATCTTATTCTGTTTGATTGTTTATTTGTCTTATAAATGGAAATTAAGTGTCTGCAAGTGTGCTTACTTCTCTGCGTAGCAGCTCGTTCTCTCTCAGGACTTCTCTTAACTGTGTCTGCAGGTCTGACATTGCACCGTCTCTCACCTGGAAGCCAAACACACAAGTGTAAAATGTTAGACATCATTGATATCCTAATTTTTGTTTGCTGGACTGTTGAAAGAAGGACTTAGAAACAGTAAAGCTAACATTGAGAGTCACTGGTGCTGCTACAAAATCATCAGTTGTCAATCCAACAGAATTGCTATATATATTTATATATACTAAGATTTTTTTTATTTTTTATATATAATTACACACTGTTTCAATTAGGGCTTCTTTACACACATGTCCTGCAGTGCTCACCTTACTTCAATATTAATGAGAGGATGTCACCCACAAAATGTTTAATTCATCGTGACATTAGAACAGCAGTGTACCAAAGAATTAAAAATATCTTGAATTAACTTTTAAACAATAAACAGGCACTGCCTTCAGGAGCTACTGAAGGGAAAGAAATAAAAGAGATCAAATGAATAGAAATTCTTTTTAAGTCATGGTTATTGGAACAAATGTTGCGGGAGGTATGGGAGAGGAAGCAGGGACACATCTTGGAGCGATGAGCTCTCAGGTTATGACTAATAGAGCAGAGGGAGTGGGAGGGCAGACCTTAGTCTATTTAAGCATACTGCTTCAATACCCACTCAGCTCTTTTATTATTTAGTGGAAGCACGGCTTTAGGAGAAAATATTAACCCTGAAACACTGAGCTCCGCAAACAAAAGTGGGAGATAATTCATGTGTGACAAAGCATTTTGTTCCCTAATTGCAATTGATCTGATCTCCATATATCAGCTTCTGACTCTTGGATAAAAGACTGTCTACACCATAAATCAATTTCATCCCAACATTCTCTATCTGATTACTGAAACATCATTTCAGCTCAGCTTTTTCCTATTTTCTTTACAGATAACAATTCAAGATTTACCAGTCATAATTAATATCTAGAAAATAACTTCTAATATCTAGTTTTCCAAGTAAATGACAAGACTAATACCTCTCACATCTATTCAATGTGAAGTTGGAACAGTTAGCTTATCTTAGCATCCAGTCTGGAAAAAGCTTGGCCAAAGGTTAAAAGCGACGAGTTGTAGTTTTCTGTGGATTTATGCGCTCGACTACTTCTTGGCCAGTAGCAGTGATTTTACAATTTAACTGTCCCCACAAAGTTGCCAAGCAAACAGCAGGGACTTAGGGGAGCTACTGCTCCAGTCCCAGAAATAAACCAGCACATAATGTCCCAGTGAAACTCCAACCAAATTTTGTACAAATTAATCAAACAAGAAAATATCTGTTAATAATAATAATCCTTCTGCAGGCATGTATCACAAAATTCTTATTTTTGTCATGTCATCCGTGTACCGTAACTTCTAGAAATAACACTGTAAGTTTTGTGTCTTGAAAACTCTATCATACTTTTTATTACTTTATTTAACTAATTTAGCCAGTGAGAAAGTTCAGAATGTGTATGATTAAACAAAAGGTTATTCCACAATTTTTTTTCTGTTCATAAAATGTTGATGTGTAGACTGCAGCAGTAAAGGAAGGAAACACTGCAACACCTCACCTGTCTCATGGAGTGGGGCACTGTAGCCGCCTGTGGAGGCTGGTTTTGCATCTCTCCCCCAAATGCTATGGCATCACTGGGCATTGCACCTCCTCCTCCAGTGTTTATATTGGGAGTGCTCCCGATGATGGCCGCCCTGACCCCGTAGGGCATACGGGCCCCAGCCCTGCCCAGGGTCATGGTGCTTTTGGGCAGTGAGGGGTTGAGCCCACTGCCCAGGCTCCCAATACCAATCGGGTCATCAATTGTGTCAGCGAAGTACATAGGACCTCCAGTCGCATAGGCGGCATTTAGAGACTGTATGTTCTCCATGGACAGGGTCTTTCCAGAGCCAGTTAGTCCGCCAGTGGAGCTGCTGCTGCTGTTTCTCCGGTGTCCTAGGCGTGGAGAGCGAGGGAGGCGTGGGGAGCGACCGGGGCTCCCAGACACTGAGCCGTTACCATTGGATCCAACAACATCCAGCTTTGATACAGAACGGGAGCTACCGTACATTGTAAAAGAATAAGGTGCATATACCGTAGAGACGAAACACTGTCCGGTTCAAGCAAATCAAAAATACATGATTGCACAAAACCTTAGCAGAAGAAAAGGACGCAGGATGGAAGTCCCAAAAAGAAATCTGAAATGCAAGTTGTAACAGCTGAAACCACAAACTCCCGTCACTCTTCGACTGAAGTCCTTTGGCTTCAAATATCCTGATTCAGTGTTGACATAGCTGTGATCAAAGCCTTTCCAACACCCCGACCGAAATCAATGGGCTTTGTTAGGAAGCAGGAATCAATAGGGCATCCCTTTCGATAAAGGAGGCAAGCAAATCCACAAGGCTGGGATGAACGGATCACCTAAAAAGAAAAGGAGAAAGAGACAAAGACTTAGTGATCAGTGGAACAAAGATACTGGACTTAAGATACAGAGAAATGCACTGGACTTTTAACCAGGTGTGATTGATGTTCTTTTGAGCAATACACTCGTTCTATCTCTTGGTTTCACATAGATCCAGGGTTTGTGTCTATCAATCCTGTAGATTCTAGAAATATTTCACTAATTAAGTTATGATTTGGATCAAGTTGTGGTGCTGCTGGATCAAAATGTACTTTTTGTACACACAAAGTAAGTGAGAGATTTGTACTGCTGACCAAAAAGGTTGTTTTAACCTCCAAATTCTGCTACAGGCACAAGCATCAGCTGATGTGTCAGTTCCTATGATCACACAGGCTGCTTTGTCTCTCCAACACACATTACACCTTCTTCTTAAGATCACACTCTGTCCTATCATAGTTACTGTCCTGCAGCAGTAATAAACTGGGTGATAGCAAATAAGATTCAGTCAGCTGATCAAACTGCCCATTAAGGCAATTATTTGTTTACATTCTGAATGAGTTACGCCTACAAAAATAGAATAAAGCTTTTTTTTATTCAGTCAATTACATCTTGTATGTAATCCATTTTATACTGCAATAATGATGGGGGAAGAAAAACAAGTAAACAAGAAAAGATATATAAACGTGTTCTGTCCTACTCCTGTTAATCTTCTGAGTCACACTGAATAGACATTTTATGGGCCACATTAATAACTGGATGGATAGTAGATGCCAAAAATGTAAACTGTTACATTTCAAATAAAGCAAAAGCACCATGAAATATTATTTTGTCACGCTTTCTAATCTGTTTTTAGTCTATCTCTGTGTGTGTATTTGTGAGTGTGTGCACGTGTGTTGTAACTACATGTGTTGGATGAAATAAATAGCTTTATATTAAGAAGGATTAAATTAATCAGGCCAAAGAAACCTTGTAATCAACACAGCTGTGGAAATAATAAAACGTGATATTCCTACTGAACTCAATTTGCAGCTGTAATCCGTAACATTTAACTGTCTTTTGCAATAAAAAAAAATAAATTTATGGCTGGTTAACACATGTTGCTCATAAATGCCTGTAGAAGCTGCAGAGATTTCAAGCTTCCTGTTTGAAATGCTCCAGAAATGTGTTTGTGTGACCAGCAGTGCAGCATTTGAAAGGCAGTTAGAAGTATTTTCAATCGGGTAGAATTTAGAAATCTGGGGCATTCTTTGTACATTTACAGTTTTTTAAAATTGATGACCAGCTGGTCATCATTCAGTCATTTGGGTATCCTTGGAGACAGTGATGTCATCCTCAGGTCAGTGGACACATGACCCAGTGGACACACCATCTGATCCACACTCTCCCCTTACAAGACTGACCTAAAGTGAACTAAACTGCTTCATAGATCATCAGCACACACAAGAATGAAAAGCTTGTATATCTTATTTGATAGTATATATTTTTGTATTTGTGCTTGTTCCCTATGGCAGAGATCCTGAATTATCTGTCCCTCAACATGTGTCCTCTCTCAGGTTGCTGACTACAATACCTCACATTTAATTTCAGGTCTGATTAACTGTGCAGCCCTTTAGTCGACCCTTTTTTTTTTTTATCTCCATGCACCCTCCTTTAGGTCCTGACCCGTGCCGTTAGCAATGCTGAGTAGTGTATCTTTTCCAACTGATGTTCTGTGAGGAACAGATCTTTGGCCAGCGAGAATTTACTGACAACCAATCACTTACAGCTAGACACACACACACGCTGAAACGCAAAGTGGGACCATCTGCTGTGTCTCCCTTCAGGCCAAAAACACACACCTGGATAGAAACAGGCCAGGACCCTGCCGCTAGCATGGGCACACCCCCACACACACTCACTACAGTATAATACACACTTATACACCCAAATACACACAAAGCAAAACTGCACATGTGCACACAATCAGAACAAAACACACACAGATAATATACAAATAAATAAACCCACACGCAAACACACATGTCACTGGATGACACAGTCACAGATGAACACACACATGCACATCAGCTCAGTGGCCGTGAGTGATCACTCTACTAACGACACACACGTCTAATGCTCCCAGTGAGGCCAATGTGAGAGTGTGTGTTCAGGGCTTCCATCCGCCCCCCCTGGACCTGCTGACCTGTACATAATGTATATGTTCATGTCCCAATTTTCCCCACAATGCCGAACACTCACAGTACGTCTGAGCTGTTATTTATGAATTTATCGAACATACGTTTTAACAGCTATGACCTTGGCCTTTGCTCATCAATACTGGGCACTTTTTACTCCTTTTACTCCAAATTAGCTCTGGTTCTTGCACTTGTACAGATCAGGATTGTTAAACCTTGGTGCTATCCAGCAAACCAACTTAAATTTTAACCAGTGTTGAGCTGAACTATTGTCATCAGATGTTTCATCAACAGACACACTGCCGGTGCACAATTAAGCCGACAGATACATTTAGGCTGCCACTGTCCAACAGCAACATTTAAAAATCACAAATCCTGGGTCATTGCTTTTGCCTGGAAGAGGTGCAGGACAATAAATACACATATCCTTCAACTTCTCAAGCGCTTATCTTATTTAGGGTTACAGGGAGCTGGAGTCTATCCCAGAATGCACTGGGCAAGGGTACTGTACACCCCGGACAGATCGGCAATTAATCACACAGCTAAACACACACTTATTTTCTTTTACTGGCTTGAGCACCTCATGGAAACGACAACACACACCATGTTGTGTTTCCTACAGGGTCACATGACAGAACCACCAGTGGGTGGCACAGGTTGAGGATTTATTTTCAGTGGTTATAGAGGCTGAGAGGGATTTTTGGGGGGTCAGGGACGACAAACAGCACTGAGAGTCAGATGAAAAATAATGATAACCTCAAGCTTGTAATTTCACATGAACCTACCACAAAGTTTTAAAGAGATACCACTTCCACTGAAAAGAAGCACACACAAACACATTTCGCCTGTGACGCAGTTGGCATCATGAGCTTGAGAAAACACGAGCATATGACTGGCCAAGACCCATCTGTCAGCAGGCTTACCATCCCTCTCGCCCTTTAACACAAATGTGAAAAAGCAACGTGGTGCTGGCGTAAGAAACATCTGTTTAACAGCGCCACACTGAGAGTTCATCAAAGTTCATTCCTGACCTTGGAAACAGTAGTTTGACTGAAAACATCTTCAGGTCCACTTTGTACAGTCTGGATCAGAGTTTTCTGCAGCTGAAAGCCCTACAGATAAGACTCAAGATTTGTCTGTCAAATGTCATTCTGTTTGCATTGCAGTGTAATCTTATACGCCACTGTGCAGAGAGTTCCTGGTCATTTCAAAATGGTTTGTCAGCAGGATTACAGAAAAACTACATGCAACATTTTCATAGAACTGGGTGGAAAGGTGAAGCATGGACCAAAGAAAAGTCATTACATTTCAAAGAAGATCTGAACCCCAAGCTGGACACGCAAGCTAATTTTAACCTCCCTTACCATTGTGAGATTGTTGTAAATAATCAATTATTTAGCTCCAGAATGGGAAAATTCCCAACTTCTGAACATATTTTCATGAAGCTGATAAAGTTAACTTTACCGCATTTTTTTTTCTTACAACTGGGCTCTACAGCTTTATTCCTCAATTACCTTTGGATTTGAAAAATTACTAAATCCAAGGTAACATCCTTAAATGACTTGTTCTGTCAGACAAAGAGCCAAACCCAAAGTATTCAGTTAATATCGTAACGGAGTAGAAGAAAAAATGAATTAAACATTAGAGATTGATCAATTATCAAAATGTCAATATTTCCTGTCACCACAATAGCTCTCATATCATAATTATTATTCACCTCATCTCTGATCTATATTCAGACTAATTCTACTGTTGCAAACTCAGGAGTTTTTGTAGGAGAACCTGACTGGGACATCTAAAATTACAACCATAGCTTAGCCTCCTTTTATCATGCTGTAATGTGAATACTGGAACCAATCTGAAAACAGGCCCAGGAGTGAACTTAAGAACCAAAATAACCTCAGTCCCTTTATGTCTAGAAAACACTCCACAGGAAACACCAGCGCACACAACGCCCTGTGTTTCATCCTCTGCCTCCCTGCACTGTTACTAACAGCCACTCTGCCTGCCTCCTCTTTCCTCAACACACACTGTTGTCTTAGGCCTCACAAAATCCTAGAATATCACACTAGGATACCAAGAGCGTCTCCGTGGTTGAATGCCACGTACTGTACTTGTGCAGACAATCGGTATGTGCCGGCATAGCACATAACAGACTTTGTTACACGGTGACTGGAAGAGCAAAACTTGACAGACATATTATCACCTTTTAAGCTAATATGACAAAGTTGTTAGCACACAGTGGCCTATAATCACACCCATTTCTTTATCCTCTCGCACTTTCTTCTACCTCTAATCCCTGCCTTCACTCTCTGACTCTTACCGGTCCCCTCGATGCTTTCACTTCCTCTCTCTTCCTCCATCAGCATTCCTGAAGGTGTTCAGCATGTTCTATTTATGTGACAACCTCACATCCATCTGTCACACTGCACAATGCAACAAACACACGGGCATACGTGCACCGCTCAGCCTATACTTAGCCGGCTGGTGATTCAGCGTGGGAGCAGAATTTTACAAAGTTCGTGTCTCGCCTGGGGAACGGGGGCTCATAAAAACACATTATACTCATCTTGAATATTATTATTCTCCATTACTCTGTTCTTGTCAGGCTCGCAGTGATATGATGTGGCTGGAAAGGACTCGCTGGTGCTGTCTGGGGTAACACATCTCACTGAAAGTTAACTCGACAGCCCTGCTGAAGGGGAGTCGTACGCGCTCTGTCTGCACCTAATCTGTCTGAAGATTTAAGGGGATAACCCGCCATTCACCAGAGTCAGCTTTTTTAACCTCCACAGCTGCTATATCATGACAATAATAACATAAACTCTGGATTATTCTAAAGAGAGCAAAGGGGAGGCGAACTAACTCAACCCAAACTATTAATTCACAGTAAATGTAAGGCATTGTAGCAGGTTGTTTGTCATTCAGAGTCAATATTTATTTTTATTAATCGGTACATTTATGTAGTTATTTTAGCATAATGTAGTATAATCTTCTAAGATTTTATTTGAGTGAACATCTCTGGTGGCAATGTTAAATGAATAACAATAAGATACATTTATAATACATAATTATGTTAATAGGGATGAATAAATACCAAACCGGCTGACACAGAAACTAAAATAAACTGGAGCAGGCAAGAAATTCAGCTGGGATACAAGATGCATCAGAGAAATTGTGGAGAAATTTGTTCCTCATTGACACAAGCACACAATTAAGATGCATATAAAGGAAGAATGTTTAATTGTGTGTTTGCACTGCTGATCAAAGAAATATAAAGAGTGGTGTAACATCCCATTAAAAGTTAAAATCAAATGCAAATAAGAGGCTATGCTTAATCCTTGATTACACAAAAAGCTTCAGCTAACATACTTTTCATTATGACAATTATTTTGGCACTCCAAAACTCTCCCAGCCCTGTTTCACTTCCACTTTGTCATGACCATTTTCATCTTATTACCACACACATGGCAACATTTAGGGTTTGCATTGGACGCGCCAGGCTTTCCATTGACTCCATATTGAACTAAATCCATGGCAATGTTATAGATTAGCAGTAACAATAGCAGAAATAATATAAAGAGTGCTAAGGTCCATTTAAGGTAGGGAGAAGACCACGATTTGTGCCTTATGTAAAACCCAAAGCTATTTTGTGTCAACCTGTGTAACTGTGTGCTCAAGTGGTTGATTTAAGCTCAACCCTGTTATTTATCCTAACTTTAGTCACACGGTCAGATGACTAAAGTTACTAAAGTTAATCCCATAAATGATGCATATGGCTTCCTTTTGTTTTATTTTATATTTGGAGCTATTTTCAATTTAAGACCTCAATAAAGTTGTCAGAAAGTTTATTCTTCAGTCTGCATGTATGCCTGATGAGATATTTCATCTTTCACATCCAAAAGTCCAAAATGTACCTTTCAGCATGATGCATTCAGGGCCTTGGTCAGTCTCAGTGTAATGTCTCACTACATCATGGTGTATTTGGACTGACTTATTTAGCACTGCTGTGTAATGCATACAGTATATTATGCAATGCTGTCGTTTGGTTTGAGTACCCTATCATTAGTGGTTGGGCTTTGTTCCACATGCAGACACAAGATATTGTCTCCATGTCCGGGCTTGATATTGATGACAAATCATAAAGCTAGTTTCGTGCTGATTTATGCATTTTTAACTGAAGTGCAACACATCCAAATCATTTCTACAGTATTTATGAAGACATTTATAGAGGAATTAAAAGCCTCAATAACGGTAAATCTTGATTTGTGGTTAAGAGACTTTGGCCTTTTTCAGTAGGACACCTTTCCCTTGAAGAGAAAAAAAACGAATCCTGTTCACATGATATTAGAACAGCCAAAACTGCAGGGGAGATTTTCAATTAACTCAGCGGCCCAATTACACATGAGAGAAAGTATTCGATATAAGATGTCTAGAAAAGATAGAGATTTTAGCTCAGCAAAGTGACTGTTCTACTTGTAACTTTACTCTGTGCCACCAGTTCTATCAGCGATAAGACATATAATATGGTTCAGATCCTGGAAAGCACAACACTGATAAGAGACTGATAGCATCAGCTCCAGTCTATTGTGTACCACAGGAAATTAATCCGAGATGCAGGCTGGGCAAACAGAACGTGCATACAATCAGACGCTCTCTCTCGCACACACACACACACACACACTATGATTCACACAGAAGTACACACATCCATGCACACAAACACGCCGTTGCACTAAAAGTACATCGATGTCATGCACATGCAAACACACACAGAACACTTATCTAATCTTGGCTGCTGCCTACATGGCAAATATGGAAAATGTTCCGTTGAGACGCGACAATTAACACAAAGGCAGGGAAGCACAAAACTAATTCAGGAGTGTGTCGTGGTTAATGGAAGAGAAAGAGAGAGTGAGACTCCCCCAGGCTCGTCCTGTAAGGAGGAATGTGCTCATACAGTCAACTTGCCAGGTTGAATAAGGATGAAGCGAGGTGGGGAGGAGGCTCAAACACCACCTGAAAATTCCATCTATTCATCTATTTATCTGTCTGTCTGTCTATGATCCACGTATCTATAAGAGCAGTGAACTTGAGTCACATGACTCGATGACTTAAGACTCGACTTGAAAAATAAAAAAAACACCCGCAATTTTTCCTGGACTATCATGACATCATTGACTTGTGACTTCACTTGGACTTGAGGCTTTTGACTCAACCTTGCCCCATGTCTTCCTATATGCTGTGAAAACACAATGTCAGCCCTATGTTGTTTACATGAACACAATTCTTTTTAAATGGCATTAAGTTTGCTGAAGAGAAAATCATGACTTAAATAGGACTGTACGAAATGAAAACAAATCAAAGTTTAGAACATGATATTTGACTTGGGACTTGTCCACCTTGAATTGACTTTATCTCCACCTATCCACTTCTGCAGGGTTAGAAAGTCCTGCCATAGAGGACCCCCATGAAGGCCAAGGGCAATATGGCCATGCAGATACTCTTGGAATCAGCAAGCAATAAACAAGCACTATTCGTAACTTGCTAGATTATGCTCTTGTGATAAAAGTGGCTCCTTGAAAGTGATTTCAAAGAGCTACTGTCTTTGTTTCTAATGTTGTTGGCAACCCTGAAGTCAGAGAATGCTTTAGGCTGTGCACAAGGTTTATGAAGAATCAGAAGTTCAGATCTGTGGGCCGGGTCATGCTAAGTTCTAAATATCATTCAAACAACTTCTATAGCAAAATAAAACCCTGAAATTGCCAGCGGTTTGGGAGCAACGTTTACACTGAGGCAGACTGAGGTATGCAGAGTCTGGACATTTAAAAATGCCCAGTGTTTACAACAATCTCAGTGGAAGGAAGCGGCTCTGACTCGGTGTTCCCGGAGGAGGGGCGGTGCAAAGAAATCGAGCTGTGGGCGGAACACGAAGGAAATCACGGCGTCCCCTCTCCAGTCCACCCCTTGTCTCTCTCTCTCTCCCCCTCTCCACCCTGGGGGCATTGCAAAACGCACGCAGCAGATTTCACCACCCAGCTTTCGTTAACACGATCATATCGGATCCGTGTTTTGATGAGATGTGCAAAGATATTGCAGCTTTATACGTGTTGCATGTTTCTTGTCTGGGCTTTTCTTCCAGCTGGCAAGACGTGGCTGTTGACAGTCCTGAACAACTGTGCAGCAATAAAAGCACATTTTTGTGAACTATTGGTGGCTTTAAATAAGTCAGAACACAACGAAACTGCCCGAAAACCCTGAAGGAGGCTGTTAGATATATCAGAACACGATTAAAAGTCCCCATGGAAATATTATAGCAAAAGATGAAACTTAATATTGACCACTGGCACAGGCGTTATGTCCCTATGGTAATGTTAACACAGGAGATAACCCCACTATGAAGTGCTTTAAGGTCACTTGAGTTGTAAAAGAATATGATCGGATTATAATAGCAATTGTTTGGCTTTGAAAAACTACAAGGCTGTCAGCAGCACTTCTGCAGTGAGCAGATTGATAATCGCATTTAGGAGGAAGAGAGACAAGACCTAGTGTTATTGGCTTGTTATTCCAGCGGGGAAGCCTCTGGCTCTACAAGCTACAATTGGTTTATTAAAGGAGGAAGCCTTGTTGAATGTGCTCGCATTGTCGTTTGTAGCCCACAAAGAAAAAATACAAAATGTAGCTTACCATAATGACAAGTCTAGCCGAAACACGTACACTGCTCCCCTCCCGGCAGAAATCTAACAGAGCTCCACTGTGGGTCTCACAGCTGACCTGGAAACTGCTGCACCTCAAAGCAGCCATCAAATTTTAATTATCGCTGCCGTTTCTTCTTATTCCACAAACGTGACTGCGACGAGTCACACAAACATGACCGAGAAGTGGACAACATGTCCATAACGCGAGCACACACACAGACACACACACGTAGGCCTGTGTAATAAAACATGCATGTGTGCTAACTTCCAATACTCACTGCGGCTGTGTTTACGTTGCTGCCCTCGGTTGTGAAATATGCTCTGTGTAAAAAAAAAAGGGTGAAAAAAGGCCAGTCACATCTCCTCTTCAGTTATTCTGCTGCTGTCAGGCGCCAAAAGGACGTCTCGTGGCCTTACAGACGGTCAGCTGGGGTGAGAAGCTCTCTTTCGAGGCTCGTCTTTCTGTCTCGTATCTGTCTCGCTGTCTCCTGTCTATCTCCTCTATCTATCTTTCCCTCCTTCCCGTTTTTTGCCAGCTCTACCACTGGTGGCTTCCCCACTGCTCGGGCGCTCCCGTGACGTCACGACGGTGGAGCGCGCGCCCCCGAGACGTATCCCACCCCCTGCTCCCCCTCCCACCCGCTTCGTTTCTCCCAGCTGAGTCGCGTGCATGCTAATCCGTATCCACAAAGTCACAATTAAACGAGAGGAAGGCCGGCTTTTCTTATATTAAGACCATAACAAATAAAAATATTACATATTGTATTTTTTTATATCCTGAATAACATGATTTTTTTGTTATAAAAATCAGTCATCACAGATAATAGTAATAGCATACAAACATAAAAATACATAAATTACCCAATACAAAATTGAATAAATAAATAATTTCAGGGGCAGACTTCTTCAAACTTCAGAGTAAATTTTAGGTACTGAAATGAATTATGAATAGAATGAAAAATAAAAAATAAAAACATTAAAATCAACTAAATAGATGTCGCTGTATAAATAAATTAAGCTTTACTAAAATATGTCTTTTTTATCAACAGCAGCTTCACCTTCATAGCTAATTTGCATGTGTTGTTTTGCTGTAGTAATAATCCTCAGTCTATCTGCAATTTAAAAAAATAATAATGAGACTTTCTTCAGTCTTTCACAACATGCATGTGTTATCACAACCTGAAAAACTTTAAACATACATATTTGTTGGCGGAAATACATACAATACAATGTTTCTCTGTAATCTGAGCTAGAGTAGAAGTATAACATTGTATTCAATAAAAAAAATAAACTAAGATAGGGACTTCAAAACAATACAAAACTTACTTGAGCACAATGAACATAACCACTAACCTTCACAGTTTTGATTTAGTTTACCCACTTTTTTTCTCTATTTAGCATGATGCTTATGATACTTCTTTCTGCATCCATGCATTGGACCTGTGGCATGTTCACAATGCGTCAGACTCTGTTTGATGAGTGAATGACCTACATACAGGGTTCGAGGAGAGTGGCCTATGTGGCATATTTCATTGCTGGTCACCCTGACCTCCCAGGTCACTTTCTCTGCCTGTCTCTCACTCATACAATTACACATCATCCTAAAGAAATCTTTCCAGCTAAACACTGACCACACACACACACACAAACTCACACACAGTGTCCCAGTTCCCAGGGCGCCAGTCAGTCAGACAGCTGAGGTATAAATAGTCTGCTGGCTAAAGTTCCCCCTGAGAGAAAAACTCCAGGAGTGGAGGACCAGCGCTCTCTTCTGAAATGTTTCTGCTCGCCTGATCACTGAAATGTGTTTATTG
>JAOWBC010000904.1:7851570-7867153 GCA_028566105.1 Hypoplectrus providencianus | reverse complement strand
ACACACACACACACACACACACACACACACACACACACACACACACACACACACACACACACACACACACAGGTTGAAACGTATATACCATACACTGGACGTACAATCCAGGTATTACATTACAGACCTGTTACATAACAACAGTAATTTGAGGCTCAGTCTGGTCTCAGATGAAAGTTCCCGGAATCACACTTGGCATGCACTCTGACACACACACTTTCTCGTACTTCACACACACACTTAGAATGTGGCATTTGTCATGTAGGGGCCAAGAAGGGGTTACACACACACACACACATGCACACATGCACACACACACAGGTAATGTCAAAGGGAGGCAGCAGTGTATTCTGGGAGGTGAGAGAAGTGGGAATGAGATGAGAGGGACAGTGGTCATGGAGGGACACCAGACAGTGAAGCAGAATTAGGAAGAAACACACAGCAGGAACAATACCAGGTTAATTCAGTCAGACATAGACGAGAACAGTTAAGTCAAATCATCTGTTTTTCTGTCCACATTTTCATTTCATGTCCGTATCCAGTATGAAGACCAAACTAACAATGAACTGATCTTGCTAATAATAATTGTGCAATAGAGCCCCATTGTTGTCCAAAAACTATGAAATGATCTTTGCACTGAGTGGCATCTTCATTTAACACCATGAACGTGAAATTACAGATAATTTTAAGATGATCCCACATCCGTCCTGCTGCCATGTATACTTAGCAGCCCACCAAATCTGCAACTGAAAATAGCCTCCAACAAACACTCTCTTTACTGCTATTCATACGTATGATATATATAACATTTGCTAAAAACTACCATGATTCATTTGGACTTAATAATCTTTAAAATAATAAGGTTTTTGAGATTTTAGCAACATATTACATGTTATTATCCTAAATATATCCAACCTTGTTTTACTTAATTTATCATCATTAAACAAAAACGAGCGATTCGAGTATTGAGGTCAAGGCTCCTTGCTGCTTCACTTTGTCAGGACCTCATGAAAAGTCATGTGTTTTGATCACGCCAGCGTGATCGGCGACTCCAATGGGTCAAAACACCAAAGGGCCACCCTTTCCTGAGTGTGACCATCCCCTGTCTTTGAAACACGGCTGCTGTGCTTGAGAGGCCGTGTGATTCCTCATAGTCCAGTATGAGCGCTCAGCGCCCTGTTGCTGTTCTCTATACATAGAGAGTGACGTCGAGGTGTAAAGCCTTCACACCGTAGAAATAGATTCATCATGGCAGCTTCACACAGACCCAGCGCAAAAACCTCATAAATCCAATCTTAGCAAATGACATGCTCTGCTTTAGACTTGATTTGAAGCTACGCTGAGGAAGTTATGTCTGGATGTGGGAGATGTTATGAATCCAGAGGCTGAGAATCAAAATCAAGCATAAATCTATTGGCACCAAACTATATTTAAAGTCTTTACAGACTTTTGCAGAGAAATCTGTGGCTTGTATGTCTCCATCGTTCAGTCTGAAGGCAAAAAAAAAAAAAAACCCAGCACATTTTTGGAAAATCTACAGATCAATAAATAAATGTTAAAAATAAATAAATGAATAAATAACACCAGCATGGTTGAGACTGAAAGCTAATCATCAGGTACATGATCCACTCTGATGGTTTAGGTAACTAAGTACATTTACTCAAGTAAGGTTACTAACTTACCGAAATAAATGGGTCTGGACTTCTTATTCAGTCTATTTTGAGTAGTTGAGATTGAAAGTGAAGTGTCGACCTTGCAAACAACTAGCAAACGGAAACACAAAACAAATGAGAAATCTAATTACTGAGGAAGGAAGTAAACAACCCATACTATAAGATTACACGTGATAACAACAATGGTAAAATAAAATAATGATGCAAATGAATCAGGAATTCATCTAAACAGCAAAGTACCAAAAGTACCAAAGCTAAAATTAAAGCAGATCTACAGTCAGATTTCAAACCAAATCTATATCAAAAATATACATTTAAGGACTAGTAATGTATCAAAGTTTAAAAAGTGACTTGCCAAATATTATCATATGAGCAGTGGCTATAAATCACCAGTGATTACTGAGCAATGCCAGTGACAGGTTTCAGATTGTAAACAGAACCATATCTAATTATATAGCTGGTATTCTTAAGGAGCATATCCATTTCATATTTCTATTCACACTTCTAATGACTCTCACTCTCACAAACACTACTACTACACCTGCTGCAGCAAAACCACACACAGAGTAGCAACCAGCCACCCATCTGTCTGTTACACACCGTGGCAAGGACATAAGTGTAACGCAGCGCTGATAGCATCAGTCATGTACATACAAACATCTCCGTGCCAGGCGTCAGCCGGCACTGACATACAGGAAGTGTGTCATGCTGAGAGAGCGATTTCTTAAATCCACATACATGCGCTCGTTTCCGCTTTTCTATATGGATGACACATTTCTCTTGTCACATCTGCCAGCATATGATGAAGCAACCGGGGCTTGAAATGAATAGTTGTGGCGAGGACTTGGCATCAGCGAACGTAAACATTTACATTCTCAGCCACATGATATCATCATTACCGCCATGGCTCGTGGCTGATGGTGGCCAAATGGTGCTCGCAGCTTATCTGTGATTAGGGCCGCTACAGGCCTCTGACTGCCAACAGTCGTGCTGGGTCCATGTTACTGTATTTTTTAAAAATTCCTGTTAATTGCTGCTAAAACATACACCACTTAGAGTAACAGCTTTCTGTGGTTACAGTGATCACAGTGACAAATTATCCCCAACATTACACAAATAGTGTATTTTTTAATAATGGTAATATTGTTCAAAATCTCACTGATGAGCGAGTGTGACTCATCAGAACACTAGAGGGAAAATTCAGGGACTGAAAGTGTGAATGTGTATTTATGTTTCCAGTAATGAATGAACAGAACAAGCATTCAGGAGATGGAAATTTGGATACGGTTAGCAAGCTGCAACCTGCCACATAATTTCATATTTCTGCTTACAGGAAGTTAAAGCATTAGAATTCATGAAAGCAAAATTTTTGAACAGTTATAATTAATTAAAAAAACAAGAAGTCCTTCAATAGCTGGGCAAGATGTCCAAATAATGAAATCCAATTATAATACTTTGATACCGTAAATGTAACTTGGATGGCCTTGACACAAACATACATCCACTTCACCTTTTCTCACACATCTGTCACTGTCTCACACACACACACATGCCTGCACTACACACACGTACACACACACAGCTTCTCTTGAGTAGCAGCACTTTGTTCACTGGAGACCGTGTAGCTAAATATAACAGTAACTGATAGCCTGCTGCTTGATGGGCAGGAACACTGCTGGACCTGACACTGATACTGAGGGTAAACACATTGGAGGTGTGTGTATGTGTGTGTAGAGGCTGTTGTTAAATTTTTAAAAGATTTAGTCATTTCTTTCTTTGTTCAAAACAATACTGCACTTTTAATGATCCTGACTAATCTCTCACTGCATTTAAAGGTATAGATGCCTTTAAAATATCCTGAAGAAATAAAAAGGCATGCTCAGGCCCCCAACCCTACCTTGACCCCCTTTTCTTGGCATTAGTGAGTACCTGCTCTGTTGACCAGTTGCTGCATTAGAGGACTTTATTAGCCTTTGCACCCAGGTCCTAATTGATATTTGATGGATGTTGCAATCGTAACCTGGTCTCAGAATAGAGTCCGGACACTCAGACGAACCCAGAGAGCCACACAGCAGCCCTCTGATCCTCAGCTCTCACATAGGCCGAACATACCACAGCTCTGCGGCAAAGCTGAGACAGGAGCAGCGATTCAGAATCACCAGGACTGAGGGAAAGGGAGATGAAAGAGTGAAGGGAAGAGGGGAGAAACTGGAAGATAGAGAGGGAGACAGACTAAAAGATGCATCTATGCCACATCATCATTCAAAGTTTTCTTTCTGCGTCCGTCCTCTTTTAGTCGCCTGTCTCTCTCCCTCTGTCTCACACAGTTTTCCCTCTTTTTGGGTGCACTGACCTGCAGAGGGCCGCTGGCTGGCATGGTGGATCTCAGCGACGTCAAGTCGATGTCTCGGCCCTGCTCCCCTCTCTCTGTCTTCCCGAGTCCCTGCATAATAAGGCCCGAAGCGAGCAATCGACCAAGCACACACACACTCGCGCACTCGAGTGTTACCCCCACAGCGGTGAAAATGCAAATGCAAGGATGGCAGTGGTCGTTGTGAAAGGAAATGACCCTGGACGCCAGGCACCGAGCACCAGGCAAGGCCAGGGAGGACAGCCGAGGGACAAACAAACAGCTTATTCACCCCGTCCTGGTCTCCCCTGCTCCCTCTCTCTCACTTTCCACTCTTTCTGCCTGTCTCTCTCTATTCTCCCCATGTACCAAATCTGCATGGGGAGAATATTGACTGCCATGTACCAAATCTAGGTTGTAAAAATGTTGGAATACCAAATGAAGCATCTTGCTAAAAAAACAGGCAAATATTGTCCAAGTGTTAGCCTGTTACCATATTTGAAGTTAGTCTTGTCTCTGTCTCTGGGCTTATTTGAGAGACCAAACCAATACACACCAAGTTGTGTCTATTTGTGTATATTTGCCCAACAAAAACATTCTGCTGTATTTCTGTTAAGTTAACTGAGGTCAGGCGTCTTCTCGTAAAACCACTAAGGCTCCACTGTAAGGACTTTACAGCTCTCTAAACCAGGGGACCCATGGCCTCTGTAACGGGGACCCAAGCATGACATGTGCATGGAGGACAGGCCAGAATCTCAAATCTGGACAAATAGAGTCAGATATATCTGCAAAGTACAAACCAACTGTGGAGTGTATAAAGTTTTTTTCTTCAACTTAGCATGAGCCACCATAAGCTGTTATTAATACCAGGCCCACTAAGTGTGGATCAGCACAAGTTTGAGTTCATTGTTTTAATTTCTTTATTCGTCAGATGAGGAACATGTTGTGCAGCACATGACAAACAACTATTCCTCTAATCCAAGCACCATATAGGTTGATTGTTCCCGACCTTTAATAGAACTGGAAGGACATTTTTCTTAAATTAGCGCCACTACCAGGAGATCCATACGTTGTAAGTACTGATTACAGATATGCGGTAAACATTGTGAAATGGTGCAGATTAAGTTTGGGAAAAGAACATGGGTAGGATTAAAATAGGTGTATGTGACTTCAGTTAGGCATATATGTAAAACTATCTTATCTTCTATCTATTAAACTCTTAGTATTGTACTAATGCAAAATACTCCTTTAAGTGTCCTGTTTGTTTGACATGTCCATTCAACCTGACCTCCTTCAAAGACGGACTTTATTGCTCTTTATAGCCATAAAAGGTCAAATTAATATTAAACATTAATACTGGTAACCATAAACTGCTTGTACACACCTACATGGCCATTTTAAGGGAAATAACTGTTGGACATGGAAAATTTTGATTATGTTATTATGACAGTCTCAACAATAACATGGAGAATTTGACCAAAACAAAGACATAAAATGTCTTCAATTGAAAGTTAAGCTATTATCAGAAGGGTGAATGGCCTTTTGTAAAACTAAGAAGACACAGGAATGTTCTTCTGTTGACTTTGTGAAAGAAAGACGGGTCGAGTGAGAGACAGACAGAATCCCTTTAAACCCAACCTGTCAGCATAAGTGGAAATTCCAGGAACTTTAAAAAAGGTTCACACAAAAATAAAAAGCCACAAACAAATACACATATGTCCCATTCAAAGCAGTATTCCTTGTTTCTTCTTCAGCTTTTCTCCTCATATGGCACACACACATCAGACCACCACCGTTGGACAACACACAGAAAAGTTTAAAGAATAAAGTGTGTGCTGTCTTCTCTCTCTCTTGTTCAAACACACACACATACTCAGTGTCCTGGGGGGATGGTGGTTGTCAACAATGATCAAACACCACTACAAGCTCATAATCCTCAAAAAAATGATCAACTCAATGGCAGGAATTTCATTAAGTTAAGTGTATGTGAACAGAACATCACATACACACACAGTAAACCTTTGACCCACATTAGAAAGCCCCATGAACGGGGCGTCACATGGGGGTGAAAATGGAGTGGTCTCAGTATTTAGGCAACAGGTAACTGTTTTTTTAATGTTATGTGGATTACATGAATGTGTAGCTCTATAGATGTAGAGAATTGGCATGACTTTATCCACAATCATTTTTGTTTGGGCGTTAAGAAGAACAACAGTCCCTACCACATATATATATTTTATTTTCAAAGATGGAGTTATCCATAAACCAGCGTGATCAAACACAAGTCCCTTGAATCATCGCTCTGAGCCCTGTGATGGACTGGCAACCTGTCCAGGGCGTCACCAGCTCCCTGCAGCCCTAATTCGGATGAACGGTAAAGGATAATGACTGGATGGATTTTGGAAACATCTTCAGGGAATGAGCTGTCTGTCAGTTTTCCCTCCTATAATAGATATGTGGCTGCTTTCTCCTTAAAAACGGAAACATCTGCCCTTAAAATCCCTTTGTGTACTCGTTCTTGATACATTTGCATTAAAAAAGCTTCCAGGAACTGTCATCCGACACTGTCCAAGAAGTTTTTTTTCTTACTTTTGTGGTTTTCCAGAATGATACTTGTGCTGTCTTTCAGAGATTTAACTATTAGGCACATCATGGACTGTTTGAGACCAATAGAGTCCAACTTAATCCCTAAATGAGGTTAAAAACAAACTGTCCTGCCCACAGAATTTCATTCCTAGAAACTGAGTTTACATGAGTTACTCGGTCGATTCTCCTCATTCTCTGGTTCCCAGAAAAAGAGTGTTTGGGAGATGCCAATTATGGAATGCAGGGACTGTTTCCCAGTTCTTCCTAGAAAGAATAACTGCTGTGTAGATAAAACAGTGAGAGGTATATGGTAAACATCTTAGCTCCCTCTCCTGGATTACAGAGACTTAAAGGACGAGTTTTTGACAGCTAAATGTGTAATCCTGCTCAGGAGACGTTAAGTCAGGTTTGTGCATGTCTAGGAACCATAAAGGTTAACAGGTAAAAGAAGGAGTTCATTGAGGGCATTCATGTTTTGTGCAGTTTTGTCCATGCAGAAGCTGTAAAGCCTATCCTTATAATTTTATTTAATCTGTTCCAACATGTTTCTCTCTGCCTCTGCTCTTGATGTAGTAATTATGCTTCACTGTAAACAATGTTATGAGTAGTTACGAAACACTGACAGAACCTGCAACACAGGCTTTTTGTTTCAGTATCCTCTCTCGTGAATGAATGGGGATTACTTTCATTTGTGTAAATAGGTTATTAATAGAAGACTTGCAAAGCAAGCAGGTTTCAGTTGTGTTTTCCCCGTGGTCATTTAATGACTCAAGCTTGTTTTGAAGGTGAAATCATGCCATCACATGCTGCTGGGCAGAGGTAAGGGAGATAATGTGGTTTATGTACTAAACAATAATGAGTGGAGACACACAGCTGCAACATACTTGAATCATAATGTGCCATTTTGATACACAACAACTGCAGGTGCAACACTTGTAATGGGGTGTTAATGAGGTGATAATACAAGCTGTCTTTGGTGGGAAAGCAATAGCATTTGAGAAAACACTTTTATTACTTTTTTAGACAAACATAAGGTCAACATGAAGAGACGATTAACTATTGTTGCTTTTTTTGCACCGGCTCTACCAAAGATAGTGCTTCAGAGGTGTGCAGTTAGCTCTAGCAGGAGCAATACTCATGCATTTCACAAGTTAAAGCAAAGAAGTGAAAAAGAAAACAGTTTTATTAGGTTTATTATCTTGCACTAATGACAAACAGCCATTGGAGCACAGTTGCCTGGAACCATTCAGTAACTAGCTGAAGAAAGCATTTAAGCATTTTATGGCGTAAACGTTAGCATAATGTTAGCAAGCTTCAGCTACAATTGTAAACTTTATATGTGCTGTATGTATGAAAACACAAACTTAAATGGCATAGCATTTGTAAATACAGGGGGCGGGGCTTAGCATCTGGTCAATTGAGACTAGCATGGTTTAGACTGACTTCAAATCAGCTGAAACGACGCGTGACAATGTGTAATGATACTGACTGGGACATATACAATGCTCTGTCTTTGTCATTCGCTCTCTTTGTTGTACGCTCTTTCTCTGTCACTCTCTCGTTCTCTCTCTCACACACACACTCAAACACACACACACACAAAGATAGGGCTTCAGCAGTTGAGTACCAGGCTGCGCTGACCTCTCGCTTTCTACCTCTGCCTGCTGTACACACATGCACATACTAACACACATCGGCCGCACGGTGCCAGCCTCTCGCTCTGGAAATGTTAAAAGATCCTTTATGCACCAAGAATTTTCATTGTAGTGATGCAGACACACACACTAACTTAACAGGTAACCCACAGAGCAACTGTGCACATCTGAGCTTTGATACCAGCTGATAAAGTTATTATCAGATCGAGGACTCGTGCAAACACACTTGCAGATTATGTACGCACGAATGATCACACCCACATTCATGTGCAGGTGGAGGAGCAGGCTACTCTGGGATGAGGGAGTAAATAACAGCACACATCAAGATGCTAGTGTGTATCGTCGACAGGCTTGCAGGTGTGCATGGGCTTTCAAGCCAGTATTTGTTGTTTTTAATTTAAAAAAACAACAAAAAAACTACTTGTTGTCTGTTGTTGTTTCAACACCCTTTTTTGTGAATCTTTGCAGCCGTTTGCATGTCTTAGTAGTTGGTTTGGTCTCTCTTTAGTGTGTCTCGTTAGTATGTCTGTCCAGTTATCCATCCATTCCAATATAAGCTAAAGTGGGTCACCAAGGGATGTGTGTCCTGGACACCTGCTGCACCCATTAAACTCTTTTATAAGATAGAGACTGTGGTTGCACCAATTTATGGAGAGGATATTTCTGAAGGTGCCGTAAAGGAAGTGGGGCAATCTCTGCAGGAGGGCTTTGATGGAAAAAGGTTGAGAGAACACTCACAGTGACACAGACTGACATTTAATCACACATTCATACAGACGCAGACATACAGATTCACAACCATCAATAAATAAAAAAGCTCCTTTTTCCTTCTCCCAAAACTGCTTTTGTTGCACTCAAAATTACTCCAATTTCAGCATCTATATTTTTCCAAATGTTAAGTGCACTCACACACTCACACACACACTAGGACTGAATGTTTTCTTGTGGCTTTACTTCCCAGGAGTACATCACTTTCCCAGGAAACAGGAAATTACATTTTAAAGCATAACTGCAGATAACCAAAAAATTGTGTGTACTCTCATTTGATGTTGTCTCAAATACTCATTACATTAAACAGTAATATTATCCACCTGTTGAATGTCCCCTGCACTGTAATTTTGTCCATGGAGACTTCCATGTCTGCTTTAGCCACTTGTTGACCCACCTGCACGTTTTATCTTCCATTTACAGCTTTTGCACTCTGCACATTTATTCTAACAAGATTTAGCTGCAAGCCATTTTAGCATAAGAAGTAATTGGAGGAAACAGCTGCTGCCTGAAAGATTCAGCCTATTTTATTACCATAATAACCACATTTCAAGGCCATTCAATATTTATGACAATCCGGGTTTGGACAGTGTGGCTTTGTATGCGCAGATCGTAGTCTAAAGCATGGCACACACTTACGCAGACATGCACACACATGCTGATAGTGTTGGGCACCCGCAAATACTTTCCTTGAGAGAAAAGGAGTGAACTTTTGGAAGAAGTCCCTTAACCATAAAGTATTTGTAAACACTTAGCTTTAACATTATTTCATGAAGTCATTTTCATCATTTCAGCTGTCTCAATAAATCCTACCCCACCCATTATAGATTCCCAAGAGGTAACAACAAACAGAACAAACTCTTATTTGTGCTTATCTTTTATCCAAAAGGCAAGACATTACGCTGAACTTCCATTAAAACAGAAACACGGCCAAGCAAAGCAATTTCTAATGGGACTAGATAAAAGAATGTCTTTGTATCCTTTGGTTTTTCTCTTTTCTTTAATTACTCATTTTTAATCACACTCCTCTCCTCTCCTCTCCTCTCCTCCCCTCTCCTGTCCTCTCCTCTCAGGCTCTCCCTCCATATATAACTACAGTTTAGCACCAAACTTCCCGGTCATATTTAACCCACTCCTCACCCCCACAGGGAGAAAGACCTCATTTACGTTAATTGCCTCCAATTTGGACTGTTACCACGAGGGAATGAGAACATGTGTAGATAAATTTGGTTCGGTGGATAATGAGATCCTAACAGGTCCGTAGGGAGGCATAAGGAACCACAGAGTGACAGGGAAAATGTGAAAGTGAAGAATGAAAGTTAGAGTGAGATCAGGGGAAATCTGTCAAACCTCCCCTCTGGACTCTTTGGTGACACTATCTGGTGGACGGATGTACTGCTGAGTAATGTAGCAACGATCTCTACTGTGCAGTGCTGCAGCAATTGTGAACATTCCTTATTTAAAGCAGTATATTACGCTCCTTTTATTACATTTTACATGTTATTCTAAAGCATATTCATCTGTTTCTAATTCTATATTTTATCTTTTAACCCATATAAATAGTTGCAACATTAAAGCAAAGAACCAAAAGTATGACAGGATGTTAATGTTCATGAAAAAATTTTTTTTTCTTTTACTTCCCTAACATGTCTTCTTTAATACTATGAAATTAAAAAAAAAAAAATCAAACATCCAAAAATACACTTTTGGTGTTTATTTTACAGCACTTTGTCTATTTATGTCTGGAGATTTATCCTGAATTTACCATTTGAATAATAAAATGCACCTTGCATATTCAAATATAGCATTTACGAGAAAAATAAATGCAGTGAACCAGCTGGAGATGTTCCATGATGATTTCTCTGGGTTCAAACTTTTTACCCTATGTACTTGTAATATCTCCCTTATAGCAACTGATTTGTTTTTATTAACTTCACTTATAGAGTGGCGTTACACGGCTATTTTCTGTGTTAAGCTTATTTCAGGGAAGAACCCTGAGTGAGTTCTACTTTTACATAATAAAGATAGCCATACGATCACAAAATAATTTATTACTACCACAGTACATATATCACTATTAGTGAAAAAATGACCTGCAACAGTACATTTATTATATTAAAGTTATGTTATGTCCTCAAATATTACACAGAGAGAGAGAGAGAGAGAGAGAGAGAGAGAGAGAGGGGAAGTGACAGGTTCACTGTTGCAACATGAGATCTTTTTAACACTCAATGACACACAGAAACACCCGCATACATGCAGCACACACTGAGTTACTGGCATGCCTTACATAATTCAAGGGATTACATGAGAGTGACTCTTTTGCATGCAGTACAGAAGAAGAAAGAAGAAATAATCATTTGAATAAAGAGAAAAACATTTGTCATGCTGTTACTTTCCTAATTAAATTCTGCTTCGCTGCTAATCAGTAATAGTGTATAAAGATTTTAGGTGTATGAACCAGCATGTGTGGAAGACATACTGTGGCATGCAGTCAAATCTACTGGAACTTGAATTCAGTCTCCACAGTAGCAGGTGGTTCAAATGCTAATTTCAATTGTTAAATGACCATTTGCTGTTTTTGTTTTATGAAATACTGAAAACAATAGGCGATTCTCTCCCACGGGACACATTCACAGCCAGCATCCGCTTTCTCACTGGTCTCAAAGCCACAGAGCTCCTGTGTGGACTGGATGAATTACATAACTCCTTCTTATGCAAATTCTTTTTTTTTTTTTTTTTTTTTTTTTTTTTTTAAAGATTCTAATAAAAGTTGTGCCATTAGATGTCCGTGAATGTATTCTGTAGCACTAAATACATATGTGCAGCAAAAATACATATTTGCTGCACATGACTGGCTGAGATAATGAAGGCAAACAAGAATGTGTGAGTCGTAACATGATATCTATGCATGAGTTTAGATTTTCTGGTAGATTTATGTTCACATTATTTTGTGAAAATTCCACAGACACAATGCAAATGTATTTGACTGTAATACATTGATATATGTTTTTCTTGTAATCCATTTCCAATATTAATGCTAACATATACATGTAATGTGCTCATAATGTTTAATAATCCTTAGTCTGGTTAAAGTAAAAGGAAGAAAGAATGATAAAAAAAAAAGACAGATACACAGAGGGACAGGAAGAGAGAAAGATGGTGAAACTGAAAAGAAAAAGAGAGAAGTGCCTCTGTTGATTTTAGAGAAAGAGAGAGAGTGAGGTGAGAGAGACAGAGGCCTAATTTGCCTATTGAGTTTGAATTTTGAGAAGTTCTACAACCTGTTGTAGCCTGTTCGTAATTGCAAATTTTCAGAAAGCACGGGTAAATCCATCTTTCGGCAGAAGACACGATCTGTCAGTTCTCCATACATTTATGCACACTGACATGTATACACAAATGCATTTTTTTTTTTTTGCAGAAATGGAGACAAGAAGCCATAGACCGTTAAACAAGCAATGACAGGTTTTCACAGAAACACAGGGAAATGATGATGGTGCAGCAGCAAAATGGGAAATAAGAAAATTCTCTGGAAACGTTTTAAGAGATTTTTTGTGCAACATGACAATTCACACATCGAGAGCAGATCAATTTCAGCTGAAGATCTGCAGAAGAGTTTGCATGATTGCACGCTCGATACGGTAGATCAACAATCAACCACATGGCCATGTCGCAGTCTTTATTTGCATATTTGGCCTCTATATAAAATTGTTCATCCTGCTTTGCCTGCTTTTGTGTGTGTGTGCTTCAGAACTAGAACCAGACATGTGCATGTGTTCCCTCAACATGTCCCTCATAAAACCTCTATTAATATCACAAAGTGTGCTATAGCACTTTGAGAAACTCATCTCTGCAAATGCAAATGAATAAACAGCGTTTTGAACAGAGCCAAGAACCAAAAAGGTCAACCGAAAACAAATCTGAAAAGAAAATGTCCTCATAATGTCTTGCTTTCATCACTGAGGCGTGAAGATAATCTATATTTTTGTCAGTGAGTCAATATAGCTGAAGGCAAGGAAAGCAGCGGGCAGTTATGGAAACTAGAATTTTTTTTATCATTTCTAAATTAAATCTGTTGAATTTCTTCACCATTTTTTTTAAATGATGCTGCCCTTCTGACAAGTAAGGGTGCTGCTTTAAGAGGAGGTTTGGCTGCTTCTGTTGTGTTAATTCAGTTACTAATGTTAAACATAATTGCTCAAGGTTGGCAGGCCTTGTGTTGGCATGACTTCTTTCACCTACAGTAGTAATTGGATAATAGGTTACAAACTATGTACATTCTAATCTATCCGATAAACAAACAAACATGTGAACACTCTCTAAACACAACAAAATGGATTCAGCAAAAGAAGAAAGATGAAACTTAGAGACAAAAGGGGAAGAGGTTAAAATGTCCCTTTCGGATTATTTCTCAAAGCCTTCCAATGCAGTAAGTGAAATCTTACGTAGTCAGAATTGTTCATTTAATGAAATCCAGCTGTTTGAGTCAGTCAGGCTAATGAGACTTTTTGCTTTCTTACAACTCCTGTGACTGCCAACACAATGGACAGCCACGGAGAGGTTTCAAATTAATCAAAAACTATGCACAACATTTACATTTCAGGCATTGCACTGGCATCTAAAGTTACATGCAATGCGATGACTGCAATGTTGGATTAAGATGCAGTTTTCCTAGATTGCTCAAATAGGGTTTTTGCCAGTGACAGCTCATTCCTGAGTCAGCTAAAGATTAGCATTTCTTTTTCCCAGTGAAATGAAATTCATGCTGATATGTTCTGATCTGTTTGACACATTGAAATTTACACAAGGAGTAAAAAAGTATCCTTTAGGAAGTGTGTTAATCAAAATGTTAAATGCAAAGCTTCGGAGAGGAGCCTAAGTTGATTTCTTGCCAATAAGAGCATAACAAAAATACCATTATTAATGAGTGCTACCACTTTAGCATAAAGTGTTGACCTGGCTTTGTCCAAAAAATGAAAACCGCCTGCACAGAATTAAGCAAAATTAAGGTGTTAAAGGAAAAAGCAGGTGAAATAGCTTATAAGCTAAATTTATGTAACTAACACTCTTTGAATCACTAGCTAGATGTCTTTCGCTAAAGGTTCAAGCAGTTAGCTTAGGTTTGGTGGTTTAAATGGCAGGCTAAAAGTAGCTCCTGAGTCCTGATTAAACATTTTGAAAACTTAGCTTAAATTAGCAGTAAAAAAGAAGTGCTTAAAAGAAATTACCTAAAAGCAGGCGAATAGATAAGTGGAAGAAACTGTTAGCTAAAGTAAAGCAACATAGTTTTAATACTTAGCTAATAGTAATGGATAAACACTTCAAATAATTAGCATGAAGTATGAGTGGTTAAAATGGTTGGTTAGCCAAAGGCAGTTTCTGGCCACTGAGTTGGAATAAATAGTTTAAAGTAATGGAGAAACTGTTAAAATAACTTTTTAAGTAAAAGTTAAAGAGGAAACAGCATTAGTTGAAACTTGCTGCAAAAAAACTAAGTGAAATATCATCACTTTAATAATATCCACTTTCATATGTATAGTGTTATACATTTAGAATCTAGATTTGAAATGATGATGAATGTTTGTGAGTTAAGCTGACAGGGCTGTGAGGGCACCGCAGACCTAAACGCAGGACCACTGTCCTACAGGAGCTCTTTGGAGTAAGTATTTATTTATTGTTGTTTCAGTCTAGTAGCCTGTCCCTCGTACTAACGGGGCCAAAATGTGTTGTTCTAGTATGGCATTCGGCCTTCAGTAAGGCTAACAGAGATAGAAGGAGAGAGCAGAATAAATCCTGCATTCTGACAGAGTAATTTTCAGCCAGGTGCAGTTTTACAGCTTACTGAGGGAAGAGGCAAGGGTGTGTCGAAGAGTGTGTGTGTGTGTGTGTGTGTGTGTGTGTACTGAAGAAATGTTGTGGCCAAACTCTCTCTAACATACATACAGCTTTCTAGGATTATGGTGCAAGTGTTGAGAAATCATAGTCAGTATTCAAGTCTACATTTTCCACTAGAAAGTAAAAGACAACACTGGAGGCAGAGTTATATAGTCTTTGTTATATATAGTTGTTTTTGGCAACATGCCACCTTTCCAGACAGGAGTTTTATTTACATTGAGACACGGGGAATGTAAAACTAACAATCTAAGTCAGGTTTGACTAAAATGTATCATCATGATACATAAGGGAATAGGAGGTGTTTAAATTTAAAATTAAATTGAGAAAAATATTGCTTGTATCGTGAATCTTATACGATTCCAAAGCTTAATTTATGAGTATTTCTTTATTTTTCTTGCAATACTTTGCAATTATAAATATACAGCATGCAAATGTTATGCATTCAGGGTGTACTTACCTAAAGTGTTGTCAGTCTTGACTTGCTGTCAAACTGTTGTGGCAACCTCACACATTGTTTCACCGCCTTAAGCAAAGTGCAGGGTAAACATGTGCAGCATGTGTGCTCCCAGGCAAAAGACACACACACACACACACACACACACACGCTTGCACCATATTCTTTTTCAAGACCCAAAGTGAATGAGTCGCTCTGT
>JAOWBC010000904.1:7802644-7813423 GCA_028566105.1 Hypoplectrus providencianus | reverse complement strand
ACACACACACACACACACACACACACACACACACACACACACACACACACACACACACACACACACACACACAATATTCTGGTGTAATATAGGTGAATGGTGCGATGAAAGTTTTTCTTACGAATTGTGTGTGTGTGCACACAGTTCAGTATGAACACTCAATGAGTTTTTTGCCATATATGTGTGTTCGTGGATCCCCAAGGTTGTGTGTGTATGTGTGTGTGTGTGCACGTTGACATTGATAGGAGCTCAGCTATTGTACAGGTCTTTGTAAACCTAATTGCAGCCAGATGTACTGTGTGATTAATTACAGGCTTTCCTTTCAGAGGCGACAGAGCTGTACATTATTGTAATTATCCAGCTTCTTGCCCCATAACAAAGTCTGCCAACCATTACACTAAAGCAGAGACAGCTGAAATAGCAAAGTTGCTTGTTTCTTAAGCTTTGGGTCGAGATCCATAAGGGGTCACAGGTTGAACTCCGGAGGGAATTGACAGAAGCAGCTAGAAATGTAATTTTTGAAAAAAAAGTTTTTTCTTTAATTCTGAAATATGGACAGATTGATTTGGAATACTTGCATATATAATATATGTATATATAATATAATGTATATAATATGCTTGCTGAATGCTCAAAGTTTCTTAAATGTACTTTTCAAAAGAAAAATGTGTGTTTGAGGAGCTGGTGCAGTGAAAGAAACCAACAACTACTGTACATAATAGAACAAACTCAAACAAAAAAAAAAGTTAATTTTAAGGCTTAATTCCTCCTGTCACTTTCTGAATAAACCTATTTAACTTTCTCCTTTTATAAAAGTGTCTTTGTTCAAACTTTTAATCAGGCCTCGTGGTTATCTTAGGATAATAGTTTGCTCAGGAAGAGGTTGTTCCACAGCGTGTGAATAAGTGTAGTAGTCTCATTAGTGAGGCCTCGTTGTCATTATTACACTTATATTTCCTGAGAATGAGGCCCATTATGAAGTTATACAATTCTGCTTTTGTCTCAATTGACAGCTCATTATCGGCGCTGTCTTCCCTCCCACCTCCTCTCCCTCGGTTCTCCCCCACTCAACCCTCTCCTCCTCAAATCCCATCTTCCCAAAACTCCTCTCCAACCCACTTTCTTGCGCTCTCCTTCCCCCATACTTGTTCTCCTCTTCCTTCTCCTGATCAGCCGTTAACATCTGTCACTCTCAGACTTTCCTCTCATCTTCATCTCTTCTTCTGCTCTGCTCCCATCTGTCCTGCTCCCCCTGTCCTCTCCTATTTTTACTTTGCTAACACATTTCTACATTTCCCTCACTTTGGTTCTCCATCTGCTGTTAAAGGGACAGTTCACCCCCAAATCTGAAATACGAATATACTGGATTACTTTTTTGAGCTGGGATAATTGTGTTCTCATCCAGCAGCATCAACACTCCTGTCCTTTCCTTGTGAAGCAGAGATTTCACTCGACAAAGGCTGTGTGTGTTTCTGGTTGATGTAAGCGTAAGACTGACTCAGTCCTTGTGACATTGACATCCCTGTCTCTAAGAGGAGCATTACTGAGACAGAGAGGCACCTCTGCAGTAACCCTACACCGTGTGTGTGTGTGTGTGTGTGTGTGTGTGTGTGTGTGTGTGTGTGTGTGTGTGCGCGCACATGATGTTCGAACACTTATTGCATCATTGTGTCATATAATCCGACCTCCATTACTGCCTCGTCTCCTCTGTCTCCATCTAAACCTGCTGGCTCTGCACAGTTGGCTGGACATCAGCTCTCAAGGAAGCGGTAATTGTTAGAGAAACCTCACATTTTGGCCTGTGCATTCTCGCCTAGCTTCCTTTAATTTGTTTTTTCAATAACGCAGGCTATTACTCACTTTGTATGAGCATCTCTGGTCGAGAGATCAGGCACTGTATGGAACATTGCTGCATTGTGTGTCGTCCCAACAGGAAAGACTTCAGAGGACAAAAATGCCCATTTCCTCTTCCTGTAAACTCACTTCCATCGTCACTTCTGCTCTCTACCCTCCCCTTTGCCTTCCTCCCTTGGTTTTGTCATCACTTGTGTGCATCTATATAAACTACATAATTATTCATACATTTATTACGTCCTAGTAAGAATAAAGATGAGGTTTGTTTTTCTGTACATTTTTGAGAAGTTCTCTGTGGGGGTAGACGGCGTGAAGCTGTGAGTTACAGAGCACCAGATTTAACATACATTTACTGCATTCTTTAGATTACATGTCTGTTTCAAATCATCTGAGCGTCGAGGATAAAGTAAAAGTCAAAGAAAAACTAGGCTAATGTCTTGTAGCAGAGTGCGCTTTGGCAGAAAACGGACTCTCATCTGGAACAAATTAACCCCAAAACCTGCATGTAACAAAACCACAGTCACTCAACAGACAGACCCACGGAGAAACACACACAAACACCAACACACATGTTTGCGTACATTTGGCTGCTGGAGGTTTTTTGGCGCCCGTCCAGTCGTCTGTCACAGATTATTCCGTTTCTAGCGCACGGCTCTATCGGTAGCCTGTATCTGTTTAACTTCTCTGATTATGGCATCAGAGCTGGAGCCCAAATCAGTTCCTCTCCCTCCTCTCAAATGACCAGCTGCAGAGGAAATATAGGCCACTCTGAGGGCAGGAACAGGGCAGAGAGACGTAGACGAGAGGCATAGAGATATAAAGAGGGAAAAAAGGATTGTTGACTCATTCGTTTGATGTGTGTTCTGTGATCCTTTATTTTTCTCCCTCCTTTAAATTCACCTAATTTTCCACTCACTTCTAGCTCTCCTTCCTTCTGTCTTATTGCCTCTTATCTCTCTCCACTCTCCCTTTCTCTTGACATAAGATAATCCCTCTTTTATGTTTATTGTATGGATGGGACTGTGTGTTGTTTTATGTCTTCCTGTGCACACACACGTGGGTCTGTACACTTTGTGTATGCGACTCGTATGTGTGTGTGTGTTTGTTTATACCTCTTCAGGGTTTTTTGTTAATCCGTTGACAACCTCAGGGGCTTGTGGGGGAGTTGGACACACAAACACACACAGAGAGACACGGTGCATGTAGTATTCATAGAGTCAGTGTGTGTTTGCGCCAAAGCAACACTGTGTCGATGTAAACAGACAGTTGGTTACTCTCACTGAAGTGCTTGTTAGGCTGACAGAGCAGAACTGGTGACTGCTTTAAATATACAACAAGCTTTTAATTACATGCTTTTACTCTCCTCTCAGTCTGTGACCTAAAAATCTAAAACCTCCTAAACACTGCTCGTCCCTGTTACAGAAAAATAAATAAAAACTATCAAAGTATTGAGGTTTCTGTATGGCTTTGTGGAATAGCTGTGGTGCCCCCAGTTTGGTACTGGATGGAGAACTCTTTAGTCCCATGTTCTGTCAAAATAAAAGCCAAATATGCAAAACATATTTAAGTTTTAGAACGAGGAAATAGTTCTAAAGTAATAAAAGATTAAGGCCGATGATATAATCCCAACATCCTTGATACCTAACAGCATGAATACATTTCCTTTTCCATAACTTGTAAAAAAATATTTGTTCATTCACTTCCATATTTGCTAGCCTACAGTCTTTTTCGTCCATCTTTCCTTGTGTGTTGCTGTGTTCTCAGCACAGTACCGCCACCAACCGTCTGTAAGTAGAACAGCAGCATAGAGTATATAAATGGGTTTCGGATAAACCAAAAATGTTGGAATAGTTTGCTCTGTCACCTCTGAAGCCTCTCAGTGCTCTGCCTCTTTTACATCTGCACTTCCTGACTGTCTAGAATATCAAACACACTATTAAAGAAGTGTTTCAGGAAGCTTTTCCCCCTCACACTCACTTTGAATTTTATCTAAACCAGCTGATCACTTCAGTCGAGCACGCTTACTGTTTGCAGCAGTGTACGAGAGTTCTGCCACTTGATTGGATGCCGATGGCTGATGATGCTCTTTAAAGTGAAACCTGAGAAGTGCTAAAGTTCAGCCTAGGCGTTAATAGTGGAGGCCTCGATTTAATGGAGTGTAAAGGGATAGTCCTCGCAGATTATGTAATAGTTTTATCTGGGGCAGCCCTCATCCTCTCTCCAGCACCGGCCGAACCCTCTGTTAGATCATCAGTTACTGTTACATTGTCAGGACCGCGCTGTAGGACGTCATTTACACCCTGTGGAATCCACAGAACTGGGTTGTATCTGTTGTTATTTTTATAAGATTTTCAGAGATTTTTTCAGTAATGTGATCTATTTATTCAGTTTTGTAACTTATTAAGTTGTAATAGTGAAAAACATTTAAAGGTCTGAGCAGTAGACACTTTAGGAATGGATCCTATCTATCAACATCGCCTCTGTGATCTGTTTGTTTATGATGTGTTAATAGACCAGTGGACGGCTGGACGCTATATTAAGACTGCAACCTTTTACACGCCGGTACACTAACCCCTTCCTTCCCCACCCACACACACAGAAAAAAGATATATGCGCTTTAACGTCAAAAGTTCACGTGTAGTCCTGCACATAGGGACACAATTTCTTTATCCACACTTGATACACAAGCTGTATTGGCACCACATGGCCTCTGCTGCAACAAGGGTCAAATTCTTCAAAGTTCAAAGGCTTTGGGTACCTTCACGGCAGGCAGGATTGCTGATGTATGACTGCCATTACTTTCAAATGTCTCATGTTTCAAATTATTCTTCATTACGGTTCAAAGAGCATTTTACAGCCCAATAAATCAAACGAGTAGAAGCTTCTAGTTTTATTTGAAAATTCAACTGGGAATTGTGAATTCACTTTTATATTTGATATGACTCCAGGTCAGTGCATGATGCTCTTTATTTGCTATTTATTTATTTGATTTGTCTTTTTGATTTAACTTGTCAAACTAAATACATTTACTCAAGTACAATTTTGAGTTACTCTTGCTATACTTGAGTATTTCTATTTTATTTAACTTTATACTTATACTCCACTACATTTGGGTGTAAATATTTTGTATCCTATCATAAGAATATGAAAAATCAAGATAGTCACAAATTTATTCAAGAAAAATAAAAACAATGTACCTAATTTTAAGTACCCTCTCCTACCATTCTCCTTTTTCTGTCACATGTACAAACACATCATGTCCAGTTCAGATCAGTTCTTATCTTTCTGTAATACGAATATAATAATGAAGATGAAGCAAATAATAAAAGCATTTTGATGTGACCAGTAGTAACCTTTCGACATAAAACATTGGATTCTTGTTTTCTTCACATGAATGGTTGGATCTTTGTTTCCTGTTTGTGCCACAAAGGCGTCCATTGTTGGTTGCTAATCATTTTTAATCAAAACCACAATCACTGAATAAAGCTTTATTCGAGTCCTGGATGTTGGAACAGGTCGGCTCAGCTGATTCAGGATTTGGACAATGGTTACAGATTAATACCCTCGAAATGAATCTGTAACTCGAAGGTCACGGGTTCATTGTTTTAGTTTTACTGTAACTAAGAACAACTGTGGACTGTGGAAGCCTGGCATGTCATCGTTTTTACTCATTGGCTCCAAATTTGGGATAATTCCCGGTATAATGTGATTCGTTGTGCAGTGCATGCTGCACTGTTAAGGATTAACACTTTTAAGGGGAAGAACTTTACACCAGAAGTTCCACTCATTATCCTCAGATTTCCCCTCATTATCCGTGGATCAAGACCAGTGGATCAAGTGGCTCAACTGAAGGGTGCAATGTGGAGGGGAGAGGGGGACATTTTTTTTAAAAAAACACATCCTGGTTGTGTTCTGGGGGAATCCCATGAATGGAAAAGGGGGGTGAGGGTATAGGAGAGGAGTGAAAAAAGGAGATGAGAGAGGAGCAGTGAGGAGGGGAGATGAGGCGTGACCAGCAGAGCAGAGGGTGATGACTGCGCTGGCCCTCCGTGTGTCAGCCTGTGTGTGTCTGTGTGTGTTGCACGGCCAGGCACAGAAGGATGAGACAATAGAGGAGGCAGTGAGTGGCAGGCTGAGATGGCATCTATTGTTAACACACATGAGTACACAACATGTGCACACACACACACACACACACACACACACACACATTGAGGTTATTGAATCCATCCCGATGAATGGGTTTGATTGTGATGCCTTTTACAAATAGGACAAAGACACAAAAAACATCAATATGTCCTTCTTACAGAGGATTGATACCTGATCACTTGAATTTCAAGGCTGCACTTTAACAGCCAAAATTCTCATTTTTATTTTGTTCAACACTGTTTTTACATTTACATTACTGCTTATGTAGAGACTTGCATTAAAATAAGGCACACAAACAACCTCCTAGAGCAACATATAAATACAATTGGTGGTGTTCAGGATGCATCTGTATTAACAATGCAAAATTTATGTGGTCAGATGCGTCCTAGACCACCTCTGCAAGTGGTGTGAGTGATCTGATCACAATGCGACTTGGACACTGCGTACACTATTTAAAGCATTCTGATTTATTTACTTTCTTCACAACATCCCAACTTCTGTGGAATCAGGATTGTACTATACTGACACATGGACCGCACTTCTACCTGCATTTAATAGTCATGATTGTCTTGGTAAGAGACTATCAGCTATATTGCAATGAGCTTTTGGAACTCAAATCACCAAATAAATGTAACTGTCCCTTTAAATGTGCATTACCAGGTAGCTCTCTGCAGATCCTGCACACGCAATTGCTTTAATTGTTTGTCACTGTCAGTAAATATAACGCCACACAAAAGTAAATACCATAAATAACCTCTCTCCAGTAAAAACTTCTCCCAGAGACAAACATAAGGAAAACCATAGTGTATGTATCTCACCACATTCTCCAAAGAAACAACCAATTTTCAGCCACATCTAGGTCAGATTACAGCACGCACACATCTACACGGACACATGGCGCTGGTTACTGCAATATGTAGAGTGGGGACTGATGGGAAACCAAAAACCACCTGAATGGGAGGAAAGGAGGAGGGAGGGGTCGGGTGATGGAGAGACAAGGAGCGAGTGAGGAAAGAAAAACAAGTGTGGAAAGAAATTGGGGACAGAAAGATGAAGCAAACACGTGGAGACCGTAGGAGGTGGGTGTGAACAAGAGAACTCAAGTCTCTGTGTTTCCTTCGTTTTGCTGAAAAGTCCATTTTAACCGATGAGATCAGACCGCACCACACTCTTTTGACTTTTACTGGAACATATTCATCCTCTTTTCAATCATTCTTATTCAGAACAGATGCTCCCGGTCTCTCTCATATGCTTGCTAACCATAACAAGCTGTGGTAAAAGGTCTTGGAGAGGTTTTGGATTGTGTGTACATGCGTGTGTTTTTCGTGCATGTGTTTATGAGGTGTGTACATGTGTGTTTGTGCTGTAGGGGGTTTGTGGTTCTCTGCAGGAGAGTGTTTCCAAAGTGTGGGGGGTCTTAGAGACACTTAGGCTACACACTAATGGAACACACCGGGCCTTTTTCATGCACTCGCAAATGCACTCCTGCACAGCCGTGCCCCTACCATGTGCCCCCGTCCGCCACTGTAGGTCTCTGCTGCAGCGTATAGAAACAAATCAGCTCATTCACTCAACCGAGAGGCTTAATGTAATCAAGATTTACAGGTCCTGATTTCTCTCTCGAGTTACACACCGACATTCTTGGAAATTTGGGTCAAGACTCAAAAGGTTGATCAGAGGAGCGTCGAAGTGGGTCAGCGGCAACACGTTCTGGAGAAACTGGGACGAAGAGTTCATGGTTTTGTTGGTTAAGCTGAAAAGGGTTGATTGATGATTATGGCAATACCAATAGCTTCTAGTTTTTGTGCTGGGTTTGAATGATGTTTTTCTAGATAAACTATCAGGTCTTGCATGTTTTTTTTTTATTTTATTTTTTTTTATTATTTTGCATTGGAGTATCTCTCAAAGCCTCTGCAGCTCATCTCATTATCACTCTCCCACTCCTAATTGTATTCTTCGTGTACGTAGTTTATTTCAGGGTGAAGCTGCAGACCTTGGACAGAGTCTGTCCTTTTTATCCTCTGGTTTTAAACCAAATAATCTCCAAATGCTTTCAGCTATAAAAGTCTTTCATAAACTCAGAGGCTCATCACTTGTTTTTTTGCACATTTGAACATCAGGAGACTGATGAATTTTACAGTCACATCACTTAAGCTAATGACAGTCAGTTGTGGAAAATGACTGTTTTTAATTATGTATCATCAGAACTGGCACTGCATCCAAACCATAGATTGGAAGGTTTCTGTATGGTATTTAAACCCCAAAATTACCTCAAAATATATGGCTCTTTTTGTAGGATTCCCTGGATTTACCATCTTTTCTTTCTCATAAATTAAATGGAGAACATCCTCCCCCAAAAACCATCCATACAGGTTGTTTGTACAAGCATCTTATTATGTCTAATTTCTATTTTAACCCACCTTAACTTCATTGTTTCATTTAACATTCATCACGTTTAAGACTGTGACCATTACATTTAGGTTTGAGGCTGTGTTGATCTTCTGTCACACAATGCCAATTTAAAGTCAAAGTGGTTATATTGGAGAGTCTGCTGCTTTATAGAGCTGACACTGGATTATTACTGCCTATAAAACCCATTGCATGCACATGTTTTGTGCAATTGGAGATTTTAAAACCTGGAGTATTGTTTTTTTGAATGTATTGTCACATTCAGCAGCCACAATGCGTCATCCGCAGATCTTAAGGCCCCCCCTATGTCTCATCTCCAATTGATTCCAAAGACATTTTGTCTCCCGGCTGAACTGCTATTAACTTAATATAAATTTACTTAATACATGCATCAGTTGTAAAGAGAATGACCGTGGGAAACAGGCATCTTTGTTTCAGCAAATTTGATATTCTAAATCCGACACACAAGTGCATGCATGCTAAAACTCCTTGGAACTTGCAGGTATCTTTCATGAGAAAACATCAACAAATTTTCCACAGAATTCCCTGGAAATACTGAGCCCTCACACCCTGACACCGAACACCTGACTGGTAGGATCGTAAACTCTAACACAGCGTCTATATTGCAGCAGGTCTTGTTGAAGTCTTGTTATCAATGTTCTTCCCTCTTCTTGGCTGGTGAAGTTTCATATGACTCCGAGGCTGTCAAAACAGTTTCTCTTCATTTTTTCTCTTATGGATTTTTTTTTTTACTTATGTAAACACAAAACGCTGTTATATAAGAGAGAGCCTGAGAAACAGAGACAGACAATCATGCAATTATTTATGCTATGTTAAGGCCTCCACTGTCCCCAGGAGAGATTAGGGGCTTTGGACAACATCCTGTGAGTTTCGGTACACAGAAACTGTAAAGGCCGTGTAGTAACACAGCACCGGTTAACCATGTCAGAGTGTTTATTGTGTGAGTTTTCTGGCACTCACTATGTTGTCTTCTGTTGCAAACCTCCATCCATCTGGTGCTGTGAGTGCTGCACGCTTGCTGGGGCGCAGCAGACCAGAGGAGACGAGAGCAGATGATCACTGAGCGTTAAAGCACAGTGGGACGTCCAGACTAGACGAGTTGATCAGAGGGTATCAGCTTTCAGCCTCCCCGCAGGAAGCTGCATAATGCTTTAACACTGCTGATTCGGTTTCTGCCCGCCTGTCTGGCTGCCTAGACGGGGACGTGGGTGCATGCGTGCGCCCGTGTGTGTTCATGCGTGTCCTCAGTCGGCTGTGACAAAACAGAAATAGGGCCGACAGACTTAGAGCTGTCACTTGACGTGGGGATGTATAGGTGGCTCCTTTCAAGTCCTCAGATAGGCGAAAGGGAAGATAGCGAGAGAGCGAAGCTGGGCTTAGAGAAGCAGAAGTCGAAAAGAAGTGTGTGTGTCAGATAAGCAGCTACAGATCTGAGTGTATAGGCTTGTCTTGCTGAGGTGTGCGTATGAGAGAGGGAGCAGAGAAAAGAGAGAGACAGAGAGGCTCGGATGGAGAGTGAGAGGATATTTTTGAGTCTGACAAATTCAAGTCTCATGATGTTTTGAAGCTCGGAGCAGAAAGAAGGGATGGGGAGAAAGATAACAACCTCTCAACAGGAAGACTCATGCATCCAGGATCACAATAATTCCTTAAATATCCAAACACGAACAAGTGTTGCTTTTTCGTGCTCATTCTCTTTCAGATATGCATTTACTGTCCCTTACAAAGCCTCTACTGTATGTGTGAGGAGAGTTGTGGTTTCATTTATAGGCACGAGAATGAAGAAGGAAACATTAATAATGGATTAGGAAGCCCCCCTTAGACTTGCTGTCTGCTTTCTCTGCTCACATCTATGGACACACACACACACACACACTCACTCAGCCAGAGAGAAAAGTACAGGCAGAGCAAGATGGGGAGAAGTAATGTTCTCATGCCCTGAGGGAGGTTTCTAACAGTGATATGGGTGGTCAGGGTCCTTTTTTAAAGTGCTGCTGGGAAATGGAATGTGTGCTTCCAGTCAGTCAGGTGACCAACAGAGATATTGTCATGTGACCTGCCCCCGGGGTCATGTGATCATAATGTGAAAGAGAGTGAGACAACGAGGTCGGGAAGCACACCCGTGGATGTTTCTGTGTGTCAGTCGCTAATGGGCCATCATCAGCGGAGTGGTTGCTGTGGGATGAAGGGATAAGCTGTTACACACACGCACACACACATAACACACACACATTACTGCACTTAAAAACACACTGAAGCTTTCAGGCTTTCTCTCTCTCTCTCTCTCTCTCTCTCTCTCTCTCTCTCTGTAAGTCATATGATATAGATGAGGCTGAGGGTTATACA
>JAOWBC010000904.1:7784987-7797693 GCA_028566105.1 Hypoplectrus providencianus | reverse complement strand
AAGACAAGAGAAAACAAAGAGTCATGTTTGCATTATTGGGTTTTATCGTGCAACACTGTTTGCAGGGAATAGGCACAAACACGGTGGCACACACCTGCACACACACTTTTTAATCACCTCTTTTCCCCTTTGTCTCTGAAGAGCACCGTCATTACAGATGATGACTTACCTCCAGGTTTTTGTTTAAATGTAGAAACACACACACACACACGCCTGCATCCTCCTCTTTCCTGTCAAACCAATATACTTTTTTTCTTTATACATTTTCAACTTCAAACAGCCTTTCACTGTGGTGTAAGCGTATCACATCCCAGCAGGGTTTTCAGTGCTGAGTGCAGCTGTTAGTGCTCAGCTAGTGTGTCTGACTTGTTACATGTACAGTCTGTGTCTGCGTGTGTTATTTACAGCGTATGTGTGATTGACTTAGTGCCTCTCTGTGCACGCATGTGACTGAAAGAGCCAAATGTCGGCGCCACAAATTACAGTAATCAAAAAAAGGTGTTACTGTCCGATTTTAGAACAAGAAACAAGTCAAGCTCATGAATCACATGGAGACAAACTGTGTCTCTGTGGTTTGCATGTCAATACCAGGGGCGTCTGACAGTCTCTCCCCTCCCCAAAATGCACTGTAGATAATTGATGCATCTGTGGCTGTCATTGTCCAGGCCATGAGCACATGCCAGCCTCTCGGCCATACAGAATGGATGTGCATCTGTAAACGTGATTGTTGAGCTCCCGACACAATAAAAAAAGGCTAAATGTGGGGCGTGTGGCGCACGGCGTGCCCCACGCAGTGCATCGTGGGACATCAGCCCACCTGCCAGCTGCTGCTTCTGCTGCAGATTCCTCTCATTCCTGACGGACCGAGGGAGAGACCAAATGAGCCGTGCGCAGGGGGTGGGGGGGCTGGGGGGGCAGACAGAGGGAGACGTGGATGGATGACCAGACTGATAGTTATGTACAGTTGGATTTATGCAGAGTCACAGAGAGAGAGAGAGAGAGAGAGAGAGAAAGACAGCAAGCCAAACCGTCTGACAGGCTGGCGTTGAGACAGTGAGACGGTGAGATAGACACACAGTCAGAACAGTCAAATCAATCGACAAATGAATAACTAGATATCAGGTTTAATGGCAGTTAGTGTAGAGCCAGACACACCAATGATCCACCTGTGACCACAGTGAGGGTAATTATCCAGCAGCAAAGACAGTAGCGCCCTCCACTGGAAGACCGGAGAAGCTTCATACATTTGTTAGAAATCTATACAGCATGCTTCATACAGAATATAAAAATGTAGCAAGTTTAATAAGAAAAAAAAGTGTTTTATGCCTTTTTTTCACGATCTACTGTGTTAAAAAGAGGAATGCTGGAAACATGAATAACTAAAAGAAATGTTTATAGCTTATTCAGACAAGATAAGATGAGTCACCAGAACATAAAAATGAATGATTTTATGTTAGCAAATGAATGAATGAATGTCAGCAAATAGTTTAGAAAAACACCCAACTCCCAAGTAAATGTCTTTATGTATCTTATATTGGCCAATCAAAATTCCAAAAATATTAAGTTTGCTTTAATTAAGGTAGAAAACCAGCAAATATTCACATTTGAAATTCTGCCACCTGTCATTATGCTTAAATTAATCACTTCCTGTGATTTATGAATCTTCTAACAATCGTCTTATCGACTCTAAGCTCATTAATGTGAAGGTGATGCATGCATGTACATATATGAACAGGATCAGGGCTGCACAGGGACTTGGCCGTCATCCAGAGGAAGACTCGGAAAGGAGACGGACCGCTGTGTGCTGAAGTGGTGGAAAAAGAGAGAGAGATGGTGAGAGGGAGGACTGATAGGAAGGGAGGGAGATGGTGAGGATGGAAATACTGACCAGCGTGGGTTCAGGGTTTTAGAGGCCCCTTATCTGTGTGTGTCCATGGGTGTGTGTGTGTGTATGAATGTTTATCTTTTCTGTTTGTGTACTGTTCACATGCTGTCTATGAATATCAAGCTTCAAGTTTCTCCCAGTGCAAATATATAACTATGTATATAGGTAAGTGTGTTGAAAAGAGGGGATGGTTGAGCGATTGTGTGTGGGAGAGATACATTGTGCATTGTCACTCCAGCACCGCATGCCACAGGCTTTAACTTGTCTGTCAGCACTGCTCTGACTTCAGAAAGGGAGAGAAAGAAAGCAGAGGAGACAGGCGAGGGAGAGGAGGTAAAGGGAGGGAAGGTGCAGAGGGAGGAAGAGCAGGAGAGAGCGCCGTTTTACAAGAGATGCATGAGAATTTGAAATAAAAGTGAGATGTGATGGAATGGAGGAGGATGTGAGGAAGAGGGCGAGGCTTTGAAAGGTTTAAGTATAAACACTAAGTTGTGCAGATATGCATATTGAGGCATGTTCACTTAAAAAGATTAGTTTCAGTGTTCTGTGCCCCAAAGGCAAACTTTCTATGAAAATATGTGAACCCACCCAGATTTTTCTGTCTATTAAATTACTCTGTGTAACTGCTACAGATATAGAAAGATGATGAGAGTATATATAACTAACCTTACTTATCTATAAAACTCGTTTAGAGTAAAATACCAGTAAACAATCCTGATTTTCAGTCTGCAGTTTTCTGCTTGTCTTTGTCCTGTGTGCTGAGAAATTGAATGTGTGGCGTTTGGTACCATTGTCCAAACAAAAGAAGCAATTTGAAGACATCAATTTGAGCTTTAGAAAGTGGTAATGGGCATTTTTCATTTGTTTTTGGAAAATGTGTAGACCTGACAATGAGTTAATTACTGGAGAAAATCATCTGCAGCTTAATTGATGATCAACTAATTATTGGTTGCAACTCTCGTGTGGTCATACGTTATTGTTGGTCTTGATGGGGCTCACTGTGATTTTGAATGAAGTTATTGTTTGCACCTAAATGAATCTGGTGTGAATGTGTTCTGTCGACAATGATCCTGATGTAGCACTTGAACAGAAGAGGGACAGAGGTGCTGCTTGCTGGTCTGATTGTCATTTAAAATATGGAGAGTATGTCAGTTGCTGCTTGGCCCTCCAATCCAACCCAATTTCTTACTATGACAGTAAACATTTAACTGGTGATACACAAGTTAGCTTTAATTGTTGAATAGTACAGTGAATTAAATGTGTTGGTCAGTGAGATTGGGATTGACTATGACTGTTCATCCAAGATGCAGCTACATAACAAGAAAAAGGTCATTTTCAAAATTTTTTGAAAAAAATCCTTTAACTAATGAACAATTAGGATCAGCCACAGCCGTTCTTTCATCCCCAGTTGCTTAATAGACTGTAAACAGTGATTGGCACAAAGTAGAGGAAGTCTTGGGACAGACATCTTTCATCCAGTTATCTACTAGCTACACCAGACTCCATAAATATTGACGCATGTCCCCAGAAGAAGAAGTCATTGTCAGACCAATACTTAATTGGTTCCATGCTTTCCAGGAACCAGATGAGACTTATTAAAATAAGGGTTTACAGAGTAATAAATGAAAGGTTAAAGAAAAACTTTGGCGCTACATCCCATCAGCTGGTTGTGACTGCTCTGACACTGATAGGGGAGGATAGTTGTGGTCGTCATATACATAAACTGAAGGAATAATTACAATATTTTCTTTTTTAGGGAAGAGTTATGAAGTATACTGTCGCAGCATATTGAACCACCACTTGATAATAACTGTAGCCTGCTTTGATAAAGACACAGGGCCAATAACTGTAGAACTTGAGCTTCCACGAGCAGTCTGGATATGGGTTGAAGCAGATTAATGATGAGTTATCTGGTCAGCTTCTTGTTAGTTACTGTATTTGCTGGGTCACACGCCAGTTTAGTCAGCTGACAATTATTCCCCAGAACCATGTGGCAGATTTAGTTTGAGCTAAATTTAAAGCTCGGACATTGAATTAGATGCAGTAAGTAGTTCTACGAACCAAAGAAAGAAAACAACAATTTGCCTAAATCTAATTATTCTGCCTTCTGTGATGCAGTGAAATTAGAACATAGTAGCAAATCAAAAGGATTGTGACTCATGGAGTGGCTGATCTCCTCATGTTGCAGATGATCAGAGGATTAGTAGTCCTGCTTCCTCTGTCTGTTTTTTACTTGAGTTAAGATAAAGAGGAGATGAGCTGACAGAAGAAAGCTGGAAACACTTGGTTACAAATTCAAACACTGGCACTAAATTTGTTCATAAAAAGTGACATTCAAATACATTTTGAATGAGTCCTCAAAGCTCTTAAAGGACTGAAGCATTTGAATCAAATCAATTTTATCAATAAAAATAAAAACACTGCATGCTGAAGTTATTCAACTGTTAGTAAAAGAGATATTCAATCTTGAGGTGCTGGAAGCCCATTTCTCACACAGTGAAGTCCTTGTCTTGGTCTCCCTGTACTCCTGTGGGGTTTCCTTCAGTTTCCTCCCACATTCCACAGACATGCAAACTAGGTGGACTGTAGACTCTGGATCAGCCACAGGTCTGGATCTGTGTTAGCTCTGTGATAGCAAAGGGAGCTTCTCTGCCATACAGCCAATGCAGACAGGTTGGGATAGGATCCAGACTTGCACAGCTCTGAACAGTGAAGTGGGTAAAGATAATGGACAGCTCCCATGTAGGCCCCGTTCAGGCTTTAACAAGCATCCTGACTGAGTGGACATCTGTCACTTCACACCTGGCATTAGACTGTGTCGCCACATTTGTCTTGAGTGACCACTTCAGATCCTTCCTGCCCTATAGAGAGCAAACAAATGGCATTTTTGTAGGGCAAACAACGCTCTGGGTCTATTGAGAATTGCCAGATGGGATTTTTGCATTGGAATTTGGATCACTGCAGAAAATTAGCTCTGTGGGAAAAAACACATTTCTTACGCATTTTGTTCAGCGTGATAATCTTCACAAATGAAAACCGCTTTCATGTTTGAAGTGCTAATGCAGCTGACAGAACTAAAAAGCTAAAGTTATGATATTTCTAGCTTCTCTACAGTCGCATGACTTGAACGTCACTACTGTCATGCGTCAGACGCTCTCCATGACAAGCTAACCAGCTGACTTACCAAGCTAGTCCAATTGTTTGTTAACCCAATCTTCAATCTAAAGTAGTTTGCAATAGAAATCTCCTTTTTAAGGACACTTTTCACAACAGGGGGTATTTCTTAACTTATTTTATGTCGTCACATGCTCTGATGATTAGCATGGCTACTTTTTAGCCATTAGAAGTTTTTGAGAAATGAGCCACTTGTTAGGTAATGTGATGTTTTGGATTGGATTTATATGCTTTTCATAATGTGAAAATGACTTGAATAGGCACTAGGTTAGTTGAATGTCTGCCTAAATTGATTTTCGTTTTCATTTGGCCAAACATGTCTGCAGTCTGCTTAATAAAGCTCTTGAGAAGTGGCTGTTTATCAACTATGTATCTCTCTTGAATCAAGAGAGTATCTAAAGAAATAGTTCAGGAGATAAAATTAGTTTAAATCTCTATTTATCTCAGTATTCCAAAGCAATGTCAGTCTGTAATGTCTGTCAGTGTTGGCCCGTGTTTTGTCTGTGTGAGTTTTAAAATGGCTCATTTATGTTTATGTGAATGATGTTTCTTTTTTAAGCTGGAATTGTCTGACAGTAATCCCCTTTGGTTGTGTAAGCTTTCATCTTTAATTGACGCATTATCCGGGTTTCCGTAGCTGCATCTTATCTCGTTATTGTCCCCCTCTGCATGCTTTGCTTTGCTTTGGAATAATGAACTCCCCCATGGATGGTTTTCTGCAAAAATATAAATGTTTCAAAACACTTTAACCCTGAATAAAATTATGCTCCATATGAGATATGACATGCATAGCTTTAGCTGGTTTTTCTTCAGAGTGGCTTTAAAGAGGATCGAGTTGACAGTTAGACAAAGGCCAGTTGAAAACTTGTGATGGAGTTGAACCTTTTGCTCTCCGTATAACTTTGTACACGTAATCTCACTTTGTTGAATGACATGTCATGTTGTTGTGTGTTTTCTTTTGTCCTGCAGCTACCTGAAGCGTTTCAAGGTGATGAAAATCAAGGTTCTGCGTTCTTGGTGCAGACAGATCCTTAAAGGCCTTCACTTCCTGCACACCAGAGCCCCGCCCATCATTCACAGGGACCTGAAGTGCGACAACATCTTCATCACGGGGCCAACGGGCTCTGTGAAGATAGGGGACCTGGGACTAGCCACGCTGAAGAGGGCCTCCTTTGCAAAGAGTGTCATAGGTAAGAAAGAGCACAACCACTGAAGACACAAATTCCTCCTCCCTGCATCTCACACACGTCGTTCTGTGTCAGACATTAAGTTTAATATCTCAGTGAAGTGTTTGGATCAGTGACAGCGGGGAAAGTGAAACAACTGTCATCATTTATGCAAGTTTGCCATAACAATAAACTCTTCACATACACACGTCCTCACACGCTGTCTCGCATAACCAAAGACATGAACACAGACACATTGTGTACCGCTACACACGCCCACTCTAGATTAATTTTACTGCTTCTGAAATGTCTGGTTGTAAAAGCAAACCGCAGGTATTCTGAAATGCGAAATACACACCAGTCAGTCCGCTATTAAGCCAGGATTAAGCTGTCTGGAGATGTGATGGCTGCGTGCACACAACCCGGGCATAGTACACACTTAAACTCTAGTCAAGAAGAAAGTGTCTGCTGTGCCCCCTTATAACAACTTGGCTGCCATTCAGTTGCATAGCTAACCACAGATATTCTGGTATTCCAACACATTTGTGCAGAAGTACATTATCGTGCATATTCTCATGCACTTGAGGTGATAATGACATGCTTTGGAAATCTCACAGCTTCTTTGTTGTAATTATGCAGACCTCAACTATTTGGACACTTGCAACAATCCACAAACATGCACACACACACAAACACATGAACGTGTGTGCATGAATGAGTACCCACACAACAAGGCTAGTATGTGGTACAAGTATGTGAGTTTGTTGTTTCCAGCTGTGTTTGGAGAATTCTTATGATTTAAATATATATTATGCTATTTACCCCATTAAAATGTCTAACCAGGACCAAACCTATGCCATAAGTTGTGAATTTAAGTTATCCCAAATGAAAATATGCATTTTTCAGTGGTGGAATGTAACCACTGTAAGTTCTCTTACTGGTACTTGTACTTCACTTGAGTATTTCCACATACTCCACTACATTTAACTGACAGTTTTAGTTACTTTTCAGGTCAAGTTTTAACATGAAAAACATGATCAATGAAGTCAATTGAACCTTATAACAAAAGAAACCCTCAAAATGTAGTAGTTAAAAAATGGTGCTACCTGTATTAAATTACATGATTATAAGCACATTTTGCTGCTTTGGTACTTTAACTGTGATCTGAACTGCTTCCTTCTTCCACCCCTAGTAGTTTTGCTTTCTGTTAAACTGTCCCTATAAATATTGAATTTAACTTGGCCGACAAATACAAACTCCAAAACAATGTAATATTTATTGATTTTCCTCTCGTCTCCATCAGGAACCCCGGAGTTTATGGCTCCAGAGATGTACGAGGAGAAGTACGATGAATCCGTGGACGTCTACGCCTTCGGGATGTGTATGCTGGAGATGGCTACCTCAGAGTACCCCTACTCTGAATGTCAGAACGCCGCCCAGATCTACAAGCGGGTTACGAGTGTGAGTCTGCATTCCCTGCACAGTATGAGTGAAGTTATTTGCCTCCGCTGTGAATGACTGCAGAGACACCAAGTTGTGACATTCATGTGTCACGTCTAACATTCTTGTTTGTCTTTTTGGTTTCTAATCTCCACCCTCCTCTGCGCGCCTCTCTCTGTCACTCCCCCCATACTTGTTTACTGACTGTATTAAAAAGTTTGGCATGAGCTGCGGGAGATCGAGTCATATGACCGTGTTTTTGTACTGATTAGTCTCTCTTGCTTATTCCCTCTCCGCACCTCTTTCTGGGGAAGCATAATCTATTTGGCTGCATCTTTTTCTCAGCCACTAGAGAGTGATACCAAGCAAGACATGTCATATAAGGTCAAATTAAATCAAAAGAGCCCAAAACCCTCAGAAAGATCTTGTTGTTGGTATCAAGCAAAGCATGTTAACCCTGGAGCCGCTCAGTTCTCCTGAGGACATCATTCATGTATGAATATAAACAAAAAAATGACAGAAAACAACCCATCTGAAGCACACTAGCACTCCATTCATTTTTTGTTTTGTAACATTTTTTCAGCATTTGCAAAAAAAACAAAACAAAAAAAAGGGTGACAGTTGGCTGGAGACTGTGAAAAATAAAGAGAGACAGAGACCCAAACACAGACAGAGCAGACAACAGATGCCATCAGAGGCTCTTTTAAGTTGAGTGCTGCTGAGGTCATCACCCCATACACACACACACACACACGCGCGCACGCACGCACGCACGCACACACACACACACACACACGCACACACACACACACACACACACACACACACACACACACACACACACACACAGAGGCAGATGAGAGCTGTCTCCCTCCGTTCCTCATGGGACTGAGTCCAGCTTTGTGGAGGCTGACAGTGATGGTTAATGGTCCAGAGGAATTTACTAGAAATCTCTCTTTCCCTTTATCTCTCTATCCTCCTCTGGTGCCTCCATTATTGCTCGCTCCTCTCTGCATCTGTCTGTCTGAACACATCTTGTATTTCAGCTTTATTCACAACATAAATTGATTCTTTTATTGCCCAAGCATCAGGAAATCAAGAATATGGGCACATAATGACATGATGTTTGCAAAACCATTAATGTTAAAGTAAGAAAGGATTACCATTATTATCCCTAAATATTTGTCTGGTAATACGACACAATTGCAGGGCTTTTTACAGCTTTTGGATGAGTGCTTCTGAAGTCTAACATTAAAATGATGGTAACTTTAAAAACCTACTGGCAGCATTTTCCTTTTAATGTGTGTACCAAAAATAAAACCCAATGTTTTCCATTTTCCCTTCCCATTACCTTATTTTGGATGATAATGACATAGAGCAAGAGTACCTGTCATGACAAAATTACTAATAATATTGCTGTCTTTCTCTTGCAAAATAGCATTTCTTAGGTTTGTTCTGTTACATCTTATGTGCGTTATTATCTATTCAGTTGTAGTTTAAATTTTGTTTAATTTACATAATGCAGTTTAAGACCCTAACAAGATAGAGATACATGACTAGGACCCCCTCATGTATGTGAGTGTAAGTGTTAATTGAAAAACGTGAATCATTTTCAGGAACCCGCTGGCAGAGTGCCACAGACCCCTGTGGGTTTCCTGACCCCACTTTGTGAATGACTGCAGTAATGGAATCAATCAAATCCTTTCGTTGTCCATCCTTTCTATCTGCAAATTCAAAATGAAGGGATTTGGATTAAGTTTGGCTCTAAGAGAAAGGAACCAGTCTTCTGCCTTCTGTCGTTTCTCCAAATCTTTTAATTGAATTCAAGAGGCTTCATGCTGAGAATAAATTGTGACAGTGACAGATATTTCTATCCATACGCCTGTCTGACCTGTCCTTTCCTGCCCTCTTTCTCTTCCCTCCTCCCCATCAAACAAAATTGAAATCACACCGCCAACTTGATTATTGTGTGACCTGGGCCTCTGGGTTAACTGCTCTGTTTGTGTGCATGTGTCCGAGTTATAATTGAATAGCATAATCTCATAGCATAATCTCATACCACGAACACAAGAGGACATTATTTCTCTCAGAATGTTTTGTTCAGTCGGCTGGACATTGAGTCAAACAACCAACTCCACTTGTCTGCATTTGTTATTGTCACACACAACACACACACACACAGCCCACCTTGTGACAACCCCAGGGTGTCCCGGTCACCTGCTTCCTTTCATTTCGCTGCTTAATCCATCCTTGGAGTTTTCCACCCTCCATTTCTCTCGGAGTCAGAGCCCTCAGTTAACTCTTACTTGATCACTTATTTTTTCTTTAGGATTACTGGAGGGTTTTAAAACTTAAAGCCTTCAGGATTATTTTTAAACGTAAATCTTGGAAAATACACTGGTTGTTCACATCATAACTCATCAACATTTGAAACGAGTGATCTCTACTTTTTCTGATTGTTTTGGACCAGCAATGAGATTGCATCTTTGCACAAGCTTTTCTAAAGATTTTTTTTTTTTTTTTTTTTTTTAATCTTATTCATCAGAAAAAGACATCTTCAGATATATGATTCTCTCCTCCACTGAACTGAGACTGGGTTAAACTATTCTGAAACACACAACATAACAACAGCAAACAAACAAACAAACCCCTCTTAGTCTTTCTACTGTTCCAACAGCAATCAACTCTGGTTTGGAAGACATAAATCCTTAATTCATGGAGAATGGTGTAAAAAGCCTGCTGGCTCCATGCTGCTGTGCATTGGATGCCAGCTGATTAGCCCTGGAGCCGCTCTCTTTAAGGCGGTCCATTGAATTAGCAAAATAAAGTGACAACACAAAAAAAAAAACAAAAAAAAAACGCTGGTGCATGTTGACTGGCTCGCTCACATACACGGACAGATTTGTTTTTTATGTGCTGTAAGTTAGCTTGTTTCATAGCTGAGCTGCTGACAGACTGGCCTCTAGTGGTGGCTAGTGTGCACTACACAAAAATACACGGGGGGATATCAGACTGTCAATCTATTTACATGCCCTTGAATACCATAATTCTATAATACCGCCCAAGCCTTGTCACAAGTAGAGATAAGTAGACCTCAAAGAACATTTCTTCTTTTTCCGCAACCGCTTTTTTTCCCGAATAAATATTTGATGATTTTGATTTTCTCACTATGATAATGTCGGCCCTAATTCATTTTGAAAACTCATGGGGTTGTGGGGATGTACTCACAGTATGCTCACAGACAATGTTGTTGCCGTACTTCATGGTTCTGCTCCTTCTGGAACATTCCTTACCTCCAATCAGCCTTGTTAAACTGCAGTCGTACTTTCTCTCCCTCATCCTCCCTTCTTCTGTCGGACTTAATGCCATTACTTCCTCCATCAGTCCTAACTTTGTTTGGCCCTGGAATCACGTGTGAATGTGTGTGAGAGAGAGAGAGAGAGAAAGGGGGAAAGAGAGAAAGATGGGGGGTTGTTACGTAATGGTGAGCTGAGGGGGGGGTTGCAGGAGAGAAACAGGCCAAGAAAGTAAAGAAACTAAGGAGGAAGGGTAGACAGAGCTGAAGGACAAGAGCAGAAGTAGGTGGTCAGTTGCTGGCATGAACAGGTTGAGATGAACAGACAGGGAGTCTCTGTGTCTGTCTGACAAGCAGCTGAGTTCAGACTGAAAAATATTTCTTCAGACGCCTGTCAGTCCCACAGGTCTTCCCTCTGCTTGTGTCAGTAATTTTCAGGTAAGTTACCTCCCTTTTTTTTGGAACATCTTAAACCTTTCCAATGGTATGTCAGTCATTCTAACCTTTCGTCTATTTATTAAGTTTCTTTTGCTTCCATCTTGCAGCTTTTCTGCACTCGGCATTTATTTTTGTATTTATGTGCTTGAGGATACAAAAGTTTCAACTTGTGTTAATAGCTTCAATGTCTTTTAATTTGTTTTTAGCTGCAGGTTAGAGATTTTAAAAGAGCAGAATAAGCACATGCATTGAATAGATTACATGACTGACCACAGAGGTTTTTAACAGTGTGGCATTCTGTGGAGATCATGTCATTTTCTTTCCTTCCTTTTTATTTATTCAGGATTTAGCTTCATCTGCCCTCTTGCTTGACTTTTCTTTAGTCTATTTGAAACAATGAGTTGGTCATTAAGATGCCTTCTGGCTAGCTGTGTCACTGAAATTTTTCTTCACTGTTCTCTGTCTTGAGTTGTATACAAGAAAATTCTGTCGGCCCTTTAGAGGTCCCTCAGTTCATTTTAAGTGAGTAAAAAGGTTTATTTAGCTCTAAAATCCTGCTGCATCATATTTTCTAACTTATTTTGACTTAGCTAACTTTCTATTTCTTTTCTTTCCTTTGAATTGCCTTTTCCAAATATCCATCAATAGTGCCCTTTCTCAGTGCCAAACTTCAGAATGAGTCCCTGCTGATGCCTTTTATTAGTGTTATCCATCAAAATGGGCTCTAGTTTTCTTAATTGGCTCTGAACAGCATTCATTATGTATTCCAGAGAGGATATCTGGGTTTTTTATTGGAGTTAACCCTAGGAAGTCTCTCACTGCAGGACCTCTGCCTATCATACTGCACTGTTACGTCAAAATGCTCCATTTTCATGGCTCATCGGGTTGGATTACAGATAATCATGTCGTATTTCATAGGAATCTGGCAGTTCTGTCCTTCCAATTTGGTTAATTTCTCAGACTGTTTAACTTATTTGTCCCATGTCTGTTTTCTCCTTCTGTATGTTCTAGTATGTTTTCATTCTTCCCCAAATCAGGCATCTCTACCTTTGCGTATGTGTGTGTGTGTGTGTGTATTGGACTTCTTGTCTTTCTTTGAAAGGTCTCTCGTCTTCACTGCTCTTCTTTCTGTGTGTGCAGGGAGTGAAGCCCGGCAGTTTTGACAAGGTTGCCATTCCTGAGGTGAAGGAAATTATAGAGGGCTGCATCAGAACGAACAAGGATGAGAGGTGAGATACACACACACACACACACACACACACACACACACACACACACACACACACACACACACACACACACACACAC
>JAOWBC010000904.1:7752309-7765243 GCA_028566105.1 Hypoplectrus providencianus | reverse complement strand
CTTTCATTGAGAGAGTCATCAGCAGGTTCCCACAGGAGGCAAAACGACACCTCCGTGGCCACAAACTGGCACAGCAAGCATAAATCAGGAGACAGGAGCCTTTGTTTCCATCACAGATTTTACACACATATGCACAATTAAATGTGACTTTTTTCACTCCAGGTCCAGAGCGAGTTCATCCTGGAGAGTGAGAGGGAGTCATTCATCGAGCAGGTCAGAGAGGTGATAGAGAACGCAGATGAGAAGGGGCTGGAGAGGGACACCAGCAGCCAGGTAAACACAGCACTGGGCCTTTATCTATTTCTCTCTTTTGTATTCCTTTTCTTTATGGTTTTTTTAGGGGGTTCTGCTGGTGTTTGAGTGGAAAATTATAAAATATCTGTTAATATAAACATTGTAACATAATTATTTGTTTCGCACCATGTATCTTTCAGTGTTTATGTCATGTTGCGTTGTTGATCTACAGATGGCAGGTGATATGGCGCAGCAGATTCCTGCTATATCTGTCCCCATGCCAGGTAAGAATAACAACACAAAAAGCTCCAGAATCAAAACGGCAATGAAACTGTCTTTCCTTTTGTCGGTTTCAGTTGAAAATAAAAAAAACATCGCTATTTTCTCCTAAAAGCTTTTATTTTGTATCCACGGCTTTCTGTTGCTTATTTTGCAGAAGAACTGCAGTGTAGAAACCCAGTTTTCATATGACTCTCTTGGAAATAAACATATAACAATGGCATGTATTGACATTCTCTTTCCCAGACATCGCCCCCAGTCCAACAGCACAAGTGGTCCATTCAGCAGGCCGGAGGTTCATCGTCAGCCCCGTACCTGAAGCCAGGCTGAAGGAACAAATGCTCCCCACAGTTCCTTCTCCTGCGCCTGCACCTCCTTCTGAAACAGGTATGGACTGTGTGTCTTCTTGTGTGTATGACTTTAAAAGTGAAGAAACAGTTTGCTTGTTTTTATTCACTAATAAAGGTTTTTTTTTAACTTGTCTGGTAATGTCACCAATGGCCAAAATAAAATACAATAATACTAAAATAAGATCCAGGTGGTAAAAATGTTTTTCTTCAATTTGACTGAACAAACACAGATACACAGAAATGTTCACTAAATAGATTAATCAGATTAAGCTGTAATGCTTTTCTAGGAAAGGTCAAAATGTTCTGTCTAAATGCAATAACACTCCGGCATTTATTTAATTTGATATAACAGGTCATCTTGTACAGCATTAGAAGATAAATAGCTGTATCCTTTACACCTGGACACTTAATAAGGGTCACTTGTATAACTCGTGATCCGGGACAACATCTAAATTCTGCTTATACAATAATAATAATGTTTTGATAAGCACAATCAGCTTTGAATTAGAGAGAGATATTTTAAGAGGTGATTCTTAAAATTACTCCACCATCACCCACTGTGACAATATAATAACAAAATAAAATGACAGTGTCAGTAACACCTGCTAAAAACCAAAACACACAAACATAGTAAAACCTGCTTATTTTGTGACTCTAGGGTTACACGCCACACTCTGACCTTGATATATGCTGAAACCTGTCCATCTATAACACACTGAAACAAAAACATTTCCCTGTGTAAAAAAAGTATCTGAAGGGGATCAAGCTATAACAAATAGAATTACTAGCAAGTCACAGGACAGTCTGTGTTGAAACTCATAACAGAATATTATACCAGTTTAGCATTGCCCTTCTGTAACACTGAGTGAATGGGAGCCCAACTGCACCTATAAAAGTCACCCTATTACACATATGACCTCTCCTATGTGGAAAATAAGAGTTAATTTTAATCTCCAAATCTGTGAAAAAGCAATAAAACTCGTGCTTATTTTTTGGGTTTTTTTAAATGGAGCTTATTTGTTTTACTCTCAGGTTAAACATTATTTTGCACTGACGATGGTAAACTTTGTGGATTAACACTTTGTTGTCCTTGTCCCAGCCTCCCCAGCTGCAGCTTCAGCTCCATCCCAGCCTCCAGGCCAAGGTGTGGGGTTGTCCCAGTCTGCCGGAGCCATCAGCTTACAACAAGCCTTCTCTGAGCTCAGGCAGAACCAGGCTCAGTTTGACACCGGGCCCAGCACCGCCCCAGCTTCCATCCACTCCTCTCACCCTCCCCTGCAGCCTGCAGCAGCGTCTATCCCGTCACAGGCGAGCGCAGCTGCTCCTGCTGTGGACGCCACTGCTGGACTTGTCCCCTCTTCTTTAAACCAGACACAGGAGCAGGGCTTTGATGCCTCAGTTCCTCCGTCGTCCTCCTCCTCTGTGCCCGCTGTCTGCCTCAGCCCTCCTTGTTCCTCCTCCCCTCCTCCCACCGTGATGAATCAGTCCATCCTTCAGTCACAGCCGGGGAAGCAGGCCGTGTCCCAACCCCAGGGACAGGTGCAGGTCCAGGGGCAAGCACAAATACAGCCCCAGGCTTTCACCCAGCCTCAGTCTCAGACCGTGTCTGCTGTCACTGCGACTTCAGCTCCCTCTGTACCACCTACCAGCATCTCCAGCATCCCCCCTACAATGCTCACCTCCCCTCCTCCCACCCAGGCTCTTCCTCTCGTCTCCTCCCCTCCCTCCTCCATCCCTTTAGCTGGTGAAGTCTCCTCGGATCGTCCATCAGTCTCTTCTCCTTCCTCCTCCACTCCTTCCCTCTCCTCCTCTGTCATCCCCACCACCGCCATCCCAGGCCCTCAGCTTGCTCCCTCTGCCGCCTCCCACCCCACTCCCCCTCCCTCCTCCTCCTCCACCTCCTCTTCCTCCCCTGCTGTGGGGCTCCAGCCAGTGACCACCAACGTTCCTTCAGTCCAGCCAACCCTGGTGCACTCCCAGCCGCAGACAGCAGCCCTGCCCGGGCAGACACACACACACTGTGGGGATTGTGATGCAAGGTGAGACATGTTTTCTACAATATTCGGTCTGGGTGTCTGACTACTTTGGTACTGACTGAAATGTTTGTGAAATAACATATTAAACTATCAAGTGTCAAAAGCTGGCATGGACAAATTGCTAATTTTCATATACTTCTCTACATATCCTCTAATCAGACAGTCAATGATTTAAATGCTATTTTTTGCCGCTTTATAACATTGGCATTTCAGCTGTGGTTCTTGTAATTGTGTGCCAAAGTAAGAACAGCTTATGCTCTGAGTTTTCTCCTTTGTTTCAAAGTGTCCAGGGGTCATTTGGGAATAATCAGTATTTTGCAGATCTTGTACTGTTCCTGGCCTTGTTTACTGGCCTTGAACGAGTCATGTATGATAAATGTTTCCATTGGGAATTTTTACTTAATCTAAATAAAAAATGGTGCTATTTAGCAAAATCACATTTGTCCTTTAACACATCTCTTTTAAAATGCTTTTACCAGGTCTTGAATGACAAACAATTCTGAAAATTATATATATGCAATGAAAAATCAATGCTACAGTGAGTAAAACATGATAGTAGAAAAATGCTTTGCAACTGTTGGGGTTCAGAGCATTTACTTATGTATTGACGAGGATTACAAACAATTCGATCTTATCTTTCTAAGGTGTGAGGCGTTCACTGAGTCCCAAGGCAAACCCGACGACATCCAGGCTCTGGAGAAGAAGCTGCGGTCTCTCTTCATGGACCTCGGTGGAGGAGTGCCATCCACACAGGGAGACATCACAGCTGCTGACCCTGCCTCTGGAGCCGCCGTGGCAGGCACCTCGACCCCGATGGGCCCCAGCTCTACCTCCAGCACATCTGTCACCACACCCAGCTCCACCCAGCCTGCCAACCCTCCTCAGCCTCCCTCCAGCCTGTCACTGGGGTCGCCTGCCCCCATCCAGGGCCCTGGAACACCAATCTCCACCCCTGCGCCTATGGGTACGTAGATGAATATGTGTTTCTATATTTGTGATAATGCTTTTATAACACGTTTTAATAATGTTGATTACGGACTTTATGATTTCAGTTTCTACAGTCATCCCTGCTTCATCCTTTGGCCAGACCACTCCATCCAAAACCCCTTTATCCAGGGTCCCGGTTAGTATTCCACTGTTGAAATAACAACGATTATGATTATTATTTGAATGTAGTTAAAGCACAATTTAGATTTTTAATGTTAAAAATTCACATATAATCTTGGGAGTTTCAAGATGTTTCTACTCACTTTACTTACAACTCATCTGGCATGGAAATTTCTTTTTAACATCCTCCACAAAAAAAACTATTCTTGTAACCTCCTTTGCAAATCTTTTTGCTCACTCTGTCTTTTCATCACCTCTCTTTCTCTGGGATTAGGCCACTTCTCCTCCTTCAGAACTCCTGCCATCCTTCCCTGGACCTTGTCTAATACAGGTGTTTTTTTGTTTTTGCTCATGTCAGAACAGAAGTTTTTTTCCCCAATGCAAAGCAACACTGCATGCCTATAGTTACAAGCTGTATCTGCTGCGTATGGATTGTGCCTCTGCTGTGCAAACAAACAGACATTTTATTTATGGTGTTTTGAAAGCTTGTAAAAACCCTAACCCGATGTGAAACCACCAAATTTGGGCTTTTATGGCAAAGGTTTTCTCTGTGGTGGCATGCCCATGGACACCCCTGGGTGCTTCAGAGTCCATCCACCATAGTCTCATCAAAGCCTGTGGGAAACACTGCATTAAGTGTCATCTCCATCATAAACCCCTCTTACTTCAAAAGAAAAGCTGAAATCGTGTCCAAATACATGACAGTTGAATGCAATAATGTCAAATAAATGCTTTAAGTTATAAAGCAATCCCTGCTTTTAATGAAGAATAATGAAAGATGATGGGTGGAGAGACGTGAAAAACCGGACAGAGAGAGACAGAAGAGGCAGGCTGAGGACCGGGTCCCTCGAGGCGGGGAACACGGCGAACTGGCGCTGATTTCCAGACTGTTTTGTTGTGTCTGTGAATGCTGCCGTCTAAAAACAGCACCTCCATGTAACCAGTGAATAGTTCTGAAAAATCTGACCTGCCAACATTCATTTCTCGTCCCTTATGTAACTGTCATGGCCGAGACATGTCCGGTTTGATTAAGATAATCCTGCTGCAGCTGAAGCTCACAATAAAGTTGATTTGATTATTTGATTTTTCAGTTGTAGTTTAAATGCAAAGGAAAAAATAATACTGAATGCTTTTTAATGCACCTTATGGGTGAACATATGTGTGCCTATAATAGTAAAAGTTGAGTAAAAGGATAAGGTCTTTAACTGTGCTCCAACACGTATCAGAAAATATTGATCAATGCTCCTGCACCACTAACCACGCTGTGCTTTTGACTGATTTGTGTGTGTTTTGCTAATCATCTTCAGAGGCAAATCCAGTGTGTGCTCCTGCTTTGTGTGTGTTTGTGTATCTAAAAAGTGAATCCGTCTCTTTTCAGTCCCAGCAGCCTCTGGAGGACCTGGATGCTCAGTTGAGGAGAGCGCTGAGTCCAGAGACTGTTCCTGTCAGCACACACACACAGGTAAACACACACACATTAGGATATCATGCTTCATTCATTCTGAAAGAGTCGTAGTAGTCAATAGTAATCCTCTTTCCTCTTTCTAACGCAACTCCAGGCCTCTCATAGCGGCATACCTTCAGCTGGAACACCAAGTATGTAAATTAATAAACATATTCACCCATGAGTCATTTTGTATATCTGCATTTTATCTGTCTGTCTGATAATTGTAACCTCTGCCTTTCAGTCCCCTTCTCTCTGGAAGAAGCAACTGGGTCCTCCTCTGGTCCTCCTCCTCCGTCAGGTGGAATAAAACTGGGAAGATTTCAAGTAAGTTTTCTCTTGCACTCTTAACCAGGAACACTCAATTTATTTTATTAATACTCAATGTGAAGAAGGGGATTCATACTTGAATTTTGAATTTAAATAACATCCCATTTAGCAATACATTAAAAAACATTATTACAGGTATCGTTTGTGAAGCATTATCTGAACAGGGTGATATATAAGGTATACAATATCTTTCTTAATAGGTACGAGCCAGTTTATTGTCCCATTTTTCCTGTCAGTCTTAAGGGTGACATAATAACTGTAGTCTAGATCCCATGCTGGAAAAGTCTGCTATGGACAGAAATGTCAGGCTGTAAACAGTTCCTTGCCTGACTTTGTTTATTTAAGTTTTCTGCGGCTAAATAACGCTGTGTGTCAGTTTCTTCTTCTCTGTTGCATTACCCTCATTCCCTTTCTCCTCTCACTGATCAGGTCTCACTGGCTGCTGAAGCAGCTCCAGTCAAGCCTCCGGCATGCACCGAATCTTCCTCCACCACCTCCTCCTCCTCGTCTTCTTCCTCCTCTTCCTCCTCCAGTCTCTCCAGCCCAGAGAACACATTGCACAAGGACTCCTCGTCTCCTCTGAGAGGGGGCGGAGGGAAAGGAGGAGACGTTGTGGACGGACTCCCACAACGAGCTCTTGGAGGGTCCCACCAGCCCTCCCCCCTGGCCTCACCCTGCCCCTCTCCTAAGCCCACCACGACCATCGGACGCTTCCAGGTATTTCCTGTTTCCTGTTTTTGATCTTGCAGAGGTTTCTTTGCTACATGTATGAACTCAAAAACACAGCCCTCCTTTGTTTGTCCCACCTCTCAATCATTCATTACCAACCAATATTATGCTCCTGAATGTCAGGTTACCACCAACCCAGAGGCCCGTGTTGGTAGATTCTCAGTCAGCCGTGCCCAGGAGCAGAGCCTCGAGTCCAGGCAGACGCCTCTGCCCTCTGCCCAGGCTGCTAACGGACCCAGTCACCCTGTGCAGATTTTGACTCCAGACTCCCCTCACAAAGTGTCGCTGCCGAGTCTAAACAACAACTCCTTCAATAACTCCTACATCAGCAGCGACAACGACTCCGAATTTGAGGATGAAGACTTCAAACGGGAAGTTACAAACCTCAGAGAAAAGTAAGTTATCTCTCCCTCTGTTGCCAAACCTCCCAGAGAAAAGAAACTTCTGTTGTCCCATCAACACTCTCCTCTCTCACCTCTGCATCACCTCTTTTTTATCCAGTTTTGCTGCTTTGAAGAAAACTAGATTTCGCCCCTGTCTTTTTTCTCTTCTTTCTATTTCTGTGCCCCCATAAATAGTACTCTGTGCTCTGCTTCTCTTTTCTCCTCTTCCTCTTTCCTCACCCTCAAAAATGAGGTTAACCACCCACTTTCCTTCATTACTTCTTTCTCTGCTCCTTCCTCTTTTCTTGAAAGGGGATGTTGAGCTCTTCCGAGAACACTTGGCCCTCTTCCTCTCTCTTTGCTTTCTACCCTCATTATCTCTCCTTTTTTTTTGACTGTCAATATTTTATTCTTCATATTTTTTATTCCTTCTGTCTCCAGGCACATGCGTGAGATTCAGGCCCTGCACTCCCGTCAGAAGGAAGAAATAGACAGTCTCTTTACCAGGCTGGGAAAGGTAACTCCCCTCGTTTCATCAGTGGAAATATCATAAATCTTGTGAAGTACGTAGAAAGCATCCATTCTTCCTTTGGTCCTGGTGTAGGTTCCTCCAGCTGCAGTGCTCCCTCCAGTTATAGGCCTGACGGGCAGAAGACGACGACCTACCAAAAGCAAATCCTCCAAATCGTCCAGAACTAGCTCCACGCACAGCAGCAAAAGTCCGTTACAGCCAGGTAGGCTCTTGCTAAAACATTTAGGATAAAGGGTCGGTTCACCCAAAGTCCAAAGAAACACATGTTCTTACTTAATTCTAACTAGTCAATGTGATTTGTCTTTGGCTGTGCAGAGGATTGTGGGTCAGAATAGCCAGAAAGGCCTGCTGGCTTGCATACTGCAAAATGTGCCTTGATGCAGCAGAACCTGCTGGTATTTTTGGCAAACTGCATTTGACACAATATGCATTGGAACATACTAAATCTTTTCTGGCTACCTAAATAGCATGGCAGTATGTGTGCGTGAAGGGCTGATGTACAAACTATTGTTACCTTTACCTAGATCCAAAAGCGCCAAATTTACATTTTCTGTGTAACAGAAATTAAATCTGACCAAAACCTGGCCAAATAAAAACAAAAATACCAGTGCAGGAAAATGAGAAAATATGTATTTTGGTCATTTGGCTGAACTGACCCTTAAAAAAAACCCACTTATGAACACTGACTCACCACCAAAATATTTTGATCTTGAATCCTACACTACAGCCAGAATGGTCAGAAACCTTTACCCTAACGTCACACTGTCTCTGTGTTTATGCATCCATGTGCACATATGTGTGTGTGTTTATCTGCTTGGTTACACGTGCATGTGGGTGGTGCAGGCTCAGAGCTTGAACATTTCTGACTGCTTTCCCCGTCTGTCTCTCTCTGTGTGGTTGTGTGTGTGTGTCTTTGTAAATGTCTCGGGTGACGGGTGTCCTATCTGTCTATTATCTTTGTGTGTGTGTGTGTGTGTCTGGTCCCTGCGGTGTGTCGTTCCTGCCCTGTCCTTTCCTGCCTATGCCTTGTGCTATCTCCAGGCAGCACTTTATCCGCCCAGAGCGTCCCCACCATGTACCCTGGCCAGCTGGCTCTGTTAGCCCCAGGAGGATTAGCCGATTCGGGCAGCAGCACTCTGCTCCAGCCACTCAAACCCTCTCCCTCCAGCAACAACCTGTGTTCAGCCTACACCAGCGAGGCGGCGCTCTCTGTGCCCAGCCTGTGCGCTCCCACCCCAGGTAGGCATGCCACTGTGAACCCCCAGACTCCAGCAGGCCTCACGAGCTTCCCCACAAATACTTTGCACACACAAATGCATGCAGTTTGTTTGTCCTCACTCCCTCACAACAAAACACATCTTTTCCTGTCTCTCTCTGTGTGTCTCTGTCTCTGTAAAGCAGTGTGATGGCTAACTGACTGTTACGTTCTTCCTGTGTATTCCTTCACCTGTGTCTCTCTCTTTCCCTCTCATCTATATCTTCTCTGTCTCCCTTTTGTCCTGTCTGTCTCTATTTCGCTGGTTTTCTCTGTCTCTTTGTTGCTCTCTTCTCCTCTCATTTTCTCTCTCTTCTTCCACTCTCCCTTTTCTCTCCTCTCCTCCTCTCCTTTCCCTTCTTCCTCTCTTCAGGCTGTGTAAAGTTCAGCTGGGGTTCGGAGCGTATGGCCTTCAAGCCTGGCGGCAGGAGGACGCGCTTTCTGAGTACGCCCTGCTTGGCTCTTTGTGTGTAACGCTTTATTTCTTTGCTCTTCTCTTTTAACCCGTCGTCCGTACTTACTTTTATTCTCATTTTCTTTACTCGTATATCTGTCAAGTCACGGTTGTCCTGTCTTCCTGTGGGGTTCCCTCTTTGATGGAGGAGGACCCTCTGCTTCTAAAATCAACAGTGTCCTGCAAAAAAACTGGCATCCCCAAAGAAGTCAGCTGTTCCTGCATTAGTAGAAAACGTTATTTTATGTTTACACAGCTCAGAACTTTCTCACTGCGGCAGTTTGGATTCCTGTCCTTCTGCTGCTAATTGCCATTAATGTCAACATTTTAAACATACTTATTATTGATGTCAGTAAATAACATTTTTAGTTACAATATACAAAGGAAATGTGGAGATAAGAGCTTGCTGCAGGACACAATAAATGAGCATAATGGCGAGCATAGTCTTTGTCATATCCCAGAGCTTCTGATAGTCATCCTCATATTTTAAATTTTCTTCTGCCCACACTCTCAGAATTCTTTCTCTCTCCTTCTTTTTCTTTCCTTCGATACAGTCACCCTTCACAAACAAATCTTCTCTTTACTTTACCTTCATTGCCAGCCTTGTGCACTTTCAGCTGCAGGGAACAACACGTCGTCAAAAATAAATAACAGCGTCATAATTGACAGAAAGGACGCAGCAATTTGTTTACTGTCTAAAGTAACACTTGAAAAGGCTGTCAACAAAATGCATTGCCATTTTCATTAAAGGCTGTTAGCTTTCTGGAGGCCATTCAGAGTGTACCAGCTCCAAAAATTCAACAGCAAACTTCTTTCTATCAGTCATATTAGTGTGAGGGATCTTTCAGCGTTCAGTTTTACTAAAGACCCTGAGGGTGTGTTCAGACCAACTGTAAACAAATTTGCACACATCTCTGGCAGTTCCGTTTTTTTTGTCTTTTTTTTTCAAGGCATATTTTTCATGACCCCAAATTAGCATGAGTATTAACTTTTGGATGCCCCCTGCTATCCAAGATGGCTCGCCAGTCCCTGCATTAGCTGAACTTTCAAATAAACAAAATGGCAAAAGCCAAATTTCTGGGAATTGAGGCTAAGGAATGTTTGTCTTGCAAACTAATGGGTGACAGTGGTGGTTTACAAGCAAACTAAACAAAGTCATATGATAAAGAAGCCACTTAAAAGTTGTGCAGTACAGCCAGAAATTATTGCATTAACACATGCTAGCTGCTTGGGAAAGTATAAAAAGCAGCTAAAATGCACATGGAAATTGCGGGTAGCTTCATTATATTTTCATTTTAGCCATTTATCTAATGCTCCATGGCGTCTATGATTACTAGTATTACTTGCATATGACATTACATTTCATCTCTGTCCCTCTAAGTTAGTGAAATATGATACAGTTTTGTTTGTATGTCAGTCTGAATTAAAGACCCTGAATGCTTCCATTTCTAACCTCTGCCCCTGCAAAAACAAGCAGACTAACAGGAAAAGACAAACTGACACCTGATGACTTGATTTCTGCCATACAGTTTTGTTTTTAATAGGGTGATAATTATATATAATTTATTTTGATTGAACTTGATTAGTTGCAGTGACTTATCATTTAAGCACAGTTCTGTTCAAATACTGTGCATCAAACTTTATTTGTGTTTTTCTGTGATTAAGACATTTTCTTTCTTGAATCATATTATATTCATAATATGTAGTGTTGGTTAAATGTTTTGTGCTTGATGACGAAATGTTTATGAATGCTTCTGAACCCTCTGCAGCTCAAACACCCGTTACTTCTCTCCCTTTGTTACTCCTTTCCCTCACTCCCTGTCCTCACCTCCTCTCTCCCTCACCTGCTCCCTGTCACTGCACAGCCAGGAGGGGAGAGAGACAGACCTGGGTCTTATTGTTCAGAACTTGTTCTTGTCCACAAACAGGTAGCTTAGAAGGGAAAGTGATGTAATGTTGGCGTTAAATAATAAATCTATTTAGTATCCCTTCCTTCTTTATGAATCGCTGGTGAAACCAGAGTTGGTGCAGCAATTCAGAGTTCTGGAAACATTGTACTTTGAGTTTTTATTTGGACCCAGTTCTGGTGGCCCTATGAGCTGTAGAGAGGACACAGAATCATATGATACACAGAGGTTGGTTACCCAAAAGCCAAAGTACACAGGCTAGCTTTAAGGCCACATGCAACGACTTGTATCATTCTCAGGAGCTTTCCTCACAAAATGTTTATATTCCAGCATTTACTGCTCTGTTGTTGCTGCAGTTGGTGTCTGCACTTCCTCTGAACGTTGCAGACATATCTTGGCCTCATCTAAAGAAAAACCTCAGTTGTGTATAAAGATAGCAGCCTTGGTACTTGACATCTGTGATCAGTCTTTCCCACAGTGCAGAGCAGAGAAACACCACATACCTTTCATTTATACATTCACAGGCTACAAATAAATACTTAAAGGTACTATGTGGAAATGAACTGCAGTTAGTATCGTGTTTGCTGCAAATGTTGGCATGTGAAAGCATACTGGGCATTGACCAAAACCTTGACATGGTGTCAATCATGTTTCGAATAACTTCACTATATGTAATGTTCCTATATTTGATTTTTTGCAGCATTCACTCCTTTATACAAAAGAGCTAGCTAAGTAAATCATCTGGCTTTACAAGCAACCAATGCTGATTCAAGTTATGTAGCTAAGTTATAGCTAACTTGCTAAATTTAGCATAGCATACATCATACTGTATTTAGCATAGCTGCCCATTTTTTTGCATCATTCATTGCTAGTAGTTAGCATCGTTAGTTCTTTGCTTTGTACCATTAAAATTAATACTGCCAACAAAACAGTTAGCTTGATCATGTTACTACCATTTTGTGGCACACTCTGACAAGCTAACCAGCAGTTTGACAAGCAAGCAAAGCATAGCCTTATACATTTTTTATTAACCTGATCAACAAAATAACTGAAAAACACAACTCGTGGCTGTGATGCGGACTAGTGAAAGTCCCGTCCGTGTCCAGTGTGATGAAGTTTAATGTTGGATGATTTGTAATTTTAGTGAATTAAATTAGTAAAAACTGTTGGACTTGATAGTGGACATGGAGCACTCCAGCTCTAAGCTAACACTAGCAACTGTTGGTGTTTTAGAGGAAGCCAGGTAGTTATTTCCATGGTAGATCTAAAAAGTAAATTGTTGCACATAGTACCTTTAACATCTACTTGCAAGTAAATTCCTCAGGCTTAAATCACAGTGCACTGTGTGACAGGTACTGGTCTCAGTGTCAGGATGTTATTGGGCAACTCAACCCCAATGTGTTGTTTATTGACTGCTTCAGGTTCAAATAATCATACTGGGATGCATTGTGTTTGGTTGTCGGGTGTTGTGGGCGTGGGTTTAACTCTGACTCTCTCCCAATCCTTCAATCGTTGTCTTCCGGCCGCACAGGGAAGATGGTGAAAAAAGTCTGCCCCTGCAACCAGCTCTGTAGTAATTATCTCTCTTTTTGGTCTTCCCTCCCTCCATCGATCCCCCCCTTTCATCCTTGCACTTGCTCTCCCACGCTTCCCTTCTGCTCTAACGTCCTTTAAATTTCAACTTTGATCCTCTGCCAGATTTGAGAAAAAGTTCGATTCAGTTATTTCTTATTACTGTGACTCGCAAAAATAATTTACTATTTTGACATTTTTGCAAAGGAAGGATCAAAGAACAACCAGTTTGAGGACTGAAATGACTGAATTGAGCAGCCATCACAGATTCAAACTGCCTGCATGCACCTGCAAGCTCACACACACACACACACACACACAC
>JAOWBC010000904.1:7697765-7708268 GCA_028566105.1 Hypoplectrus providencianus | reverse complement strand
ACAATTTGATCTTACATCGCTTGTGTAGCGTAAAATTTAAATATATATGGTGACAAAGAGAAAGCTATCATTTGGTCAACAACCGTTTGTAACCAACACAAGCTAACAATGCAATATTAATACTTTGCCTTTATAGATTCGTTAAGTCCACTTATTTTACCTTTCATCATTTACTTGCTTTTTCGTAGGTTTCATTTTTATTGATGCGTCTATAGTGAACGGTCCTCTCTCTAACATTTATTCCGTATTTTAAATCTTTCTGAATTTTTTTGCATCCTCATAAAACCCCAAAATAACGACTCAAGAGACTACTCGTGTTTTATTTAGATAAATAACTGTATTCCTTTACCAGATTACTATATCAAAGCTAATTTGAGCTGGCAAGTTATAGAAAATAATTTAATAAAGCTACCCCTAGTAAGGCCCAGCTGAAAGACTATGTAACTGCATCACGTCACAAAAGAAAGCCACAAGACTAAATGTAATTTGTAAAGGTTTTATTTTTCCTGGGATCAATGACAAAATTTCATTACGTTTGGCTATCAAAATCCTTTCCCTGGCAGGAAGCAGATAACACTTTCACCAGTCCTCACTGGAAATAGTCTCTAAGCATCCCCATTAATCATAACATTAATATGCTACTTCACAAAAACTTTTTTATAACGTCATATTGCCCTGAGAAATTCCACAATCGAGCTGGTCTGATGAACTTGCCTTAAGATTAATCTACAAAATTCCTTTTTGTCTATGATACACTTTTAAATTTGTTTGCAGTTACATATAGTTACATTTCTTAACAAACTTGACATAATCTCATACAATAAGAAAGTAGCTGAAGATTTGAAAATTACTATCCCTACTTTACACATTTAAGTCAAATACTGAAAACACACACAATGATACTTTCCATCTGTTTGGTGAAGTCTTGCTCTGACAGCAGTCAGCCAGACCTCCTGTTGACACCTTCCGTAGCGTTGTAGACCTGAAAACACTTACCTTCAGCGCTGTGGAGAGAACTGAACTGTCACACAAATCGTCTCACTAAAATCCCTGCACAAACATGTTCTGATTCTGGCTGATAAGACATCTGCCCAAGAAGACACTGAGTGGAGCTGTACTGGCAGTTTGCTAATATTACAATTAAGATACAAAAACAGACAGACGTGTAAGGCATCAAGCCCTTATAGGTGCAACAGTAGAGGGAAATATTTCTCAAAGCATTTTCCAACATGTTTACCACAGTCCAGTTCCAATCAGCAAAATAAAAATTCAATTTAACTGTTGTGTAGGGACTTGAAGCTGCACCAAAAATTTCAGGAATTGCTTGAACTGACGTCAAGATTTCCCCTTAAGTGCGAGAAGACAATTTTCCACATTTTTTTGCATATAATTCTAAATTACAATGTTTCATTACTCTTTTAAAGAGTTTACAAAGTTATTGGAGCATGTTGGACTAATCAGTGAATAAACAATACCTTTTAAAGTATGCCGTTAGAAAACATGCATCACCAGGGTTTCTAATATTTGAACGCAGCATTTCATCAAAAGATATCTGTAGCCATATGATTACTAGATAGCAGTTAAAGTCCACAGTGTTTACAATAATTAAATCATTTTAGACATGCAATATTTCGGTGGATGGTCATGGACTTAAACCAAGATGACGGATTAAAAAACAAAGTAAAACAATCTTGACAAATAAACCAATGACTTCCAATAAGACAAACAGGAACACAACACAGGATTTTTAGACAACTGAGCTGAATTACTGTGGACTGTGGCAAGAGTTGCACTTGCTAAGTGTCGTCAACAGTGTAATTTCCCATCTCATTTTATCATATTCTTTTTACAGAATACAAGTGGAAAAAAAAACAATATAAAACCCCTGAAGAAACACCGGTTCAGCACCACAAAATGTTTTCCCCATTTTTTATTTAATCAAATAACTGGTGTGGTCTTATGATTCAAATCAATAATTTGGACATCTTGGCCTAATATATTTTGTTATTGAAGATGGAAAAACAGACATGGACCTTTGCGCTCATTTGTCAAACCGATCTTAAATCCTACAAACTAAAAGCTCTGCATCACAAAGTGTTGACAGTAACAAGAATGCAAGACAAACATGATGGCAGGTGGAATAAAAACTAACATGTGATGAAAATGTTAGTGTTATGGTGCACATTCTGTTTTTAAAGTTTCATATACACCAGTTCCATTGACTTTTTTTGTTGGTATTTTGCTTGGTGTGACAGGGGAGAGAGTTAAAAATGAATACAAAACATGTGAGAAGTGGAACTTCAACTGAAAATTCAAATCACCAAATGTATCATTAGATATTTGAAAGATGACCATTATTTCAATGTAAAATGCAACTACAATGGCTTCCTGAATCAAAATATTGTTAAATCTAAAAATGAAGACATTTCACATCAACAAACGTCACAGATAATTTGGATTGGAAGAGTTCTGAGTATGGTTGATTCAGTGCAACTACACACAAAAGAAACGACATCGACAACAGTGTATATTCTGGGTTTTGTAGTGTGAGTTAATGTTGTGTTCACATCAAACGCGAAGCGAATTTGTTTTGAAGCTTGCATACATTCAACAAAAAATATGATTGGATGAGAACAGAACTGCAGGAATTTTGAATTTTTGACCTGTGAAAAAAGCCTTTAAATTACATTAAGATTGTGCTGCACAGAATTACTCAGATCAATTTGAACTCAATTAAAAAACTCGTTTTCTTGCAGACTTTTTAAAGCATAAATTCAAGGTTTTTAAAAATTCTGAACTTTAAACTGATACAAAAAAAAACTTATTTTGAAACCTTCAAATCTACACCAGTGCATCTTGTACAGATGCATAACATGACGTAAATTCACTTTGCGTCTGGTGTGAACACAGCGTAAAGCTGCCCAAGTGTCAATGTAGACCATTAGCTTATTCAAGGTCTACATATCTTCCCAACAACCAGTCAAATTCACATTGCAAAAAAGTACATCCATTTAATTTGTCTTACCTTGTAAAAGTTTTATCCATTGGAAGAATAAAATGAAATAAAACAAAAAAGGGACCATTTTGTAGATCAAACATCCGATGGCTAACGCAGCTAAGAATACATCCTCTAAACGTAGACAAATTCAATATGAAAAACTGTTTGCAGTCGAAAATACACATTTAATATAAATGAGCCAAACATGTAGAGGAATTCGCCAAAAGCATTGAGTACCTCAGTAAACATTTTTTATTACAACACCATCTAGTCTTTAATCAAAAGCAGAGAGACATTTACAAACATACTAACAACAAAAAGAATAAATGAGAATGAGGGAGGGGAGGGAGAACACATCAAATATGTACCCTATAAAAACTGATGTCTAAACTGAATGTACACAGTACAGCGAGCCAAGGAAAAATAAAAGAAAAACTTGGATGTAGAGTGTGTGTGCGCGTGTGTGTGCGTGTGTGTGTGCGTGTCTTCTAGTTGGGGACTGTGGGCCATTTTATTTCCTTGCAAAAGAAAAAAAAAAAGCATCACACATATTCATCTTCATGTCAAATAAAACATCATAAAAATAAAAGAACTGTTTGGAAAGTTTTTCTTTCATCTTTAGTTACCATAAGTATAGATGTTTGGATAACAAAGCCTTACATAGGTCAGGGTCGTCCATCCACTGCTCTTATTCAGGCAGAGAAGATGAACAGACAGAAGGATGGGTGGAGGCGGAGAGGAAGAGGAGAGATGGAGAAGAGGTGGTGGTGGTGTTGGTTGTAATCCTGTCCGGTCATGCAGGGTGGGGAGGTGGTGGCGCACTGAAACTCTTCCTCCTTTTCCTTCCATCCATCCTTGATCCTCGTTAGCTGAAAGGTGTCAAAACGAAGGGTGGAGTTTGGTTTCGAGGCAGCCCAACAGTGAACACTTTACCCCCTCTAGACTACACATACAGAGTGCACACCAGGGCTGGGCTCAATTCACCGTCACTTTGAGTCACAAGTCTGGAGTCTGGACCTGTTATTGTGACGAATCACTCAGGAACTCTTAAAAAAGGTTGGCATGAAAACAGCAGAATACCCTGTTAAGACTAACTTTTAATTCTCTTAATCCTCATGTGACCTTGTATTGCACCCAACCCTGGCACAGACAGAGAAACTTCATCATGCAAACTTGAACAGGAAAATATCCAGAACGCAAATTTTTAATCTATCAGTACAATATGCAGTTACCTTTATGCATAAATGCAATTTCGGATGCACGTTACACGCAGCGCTTGACAGACAAAAAGTGACATCCATATATGAAATATAGTATATTTAAACACAATGAAGTTGGACATATTTTTTGGAAATTTATGATGGATTGAGCAAGATTCAACCTCTGATTGTTTATCCAATTGCTTTCTTTTTTTTATATTTAAAATATTAATTTCAATCCCCAGGGCTTTTTTTATAGACCTCCCCCCTCCCCTTCAAAAGATCCTAAAACCCTTTCCCTATTATTGGTCAAAGACTTTGATTCAAATTACTTAAAGTATTACATTCATTTTCCATGTTTGCTGCTACTCCAAAACTAGCAAAATTGACCCTGACCAACTCAACTTTTGAGATAGGGAATAGGCACAGAGGTAAAACACTATATGACATAAACAGGGCATGACTGGTGGTGACACAACCTGCTCAAAATTGAGCGAAGGACACAGAAAGGATAAAGAGTTGTAGAATAACACAAAACTACCAAAAGGAAGGGACGCATATGACTCAGACACAGTAAAGGATATTTTGCCACAACTTACTGCTGCTATTTGTTGCTAAATGCACACCCCCCCCCCCTTTTTTTTTTTTTTTTTTACACACACAAAATCATTTTTTTAAGGCCTAGTAAGCATCATACCAGTGAATAAGGTGCAGTGTTTTGTACTTAGAATTGAGAAACAAAATCCAGCATGCAAAGTACAGGAAACTGGAAAGGCATATGAAGGGCAATTACAAATGGCAGCAGCAATGCTCAATTAGACTGTCAACAGTGGTCTAAACTAAAGACATTTCCACCCAATTTATGAAACTCTTAACAGAAATGTTGATCAGATGAAATGACAGGTCTAATAAGGAGAGTCATTTCAATGTAAGTGGATATAGGTGGTTGCTTTACAGTGTGAAGCTGTGCTTCAGTGATTCAAATGCATTTAGAAACTTCTCATGTTTTTGCTGTAGACAGAGGTTTACATGGTGCAAGGCTACAGGCAAAAACAGTAAGGCGACAATAACAATATTTTTAACAACACTGTAATCAAATTCAATGATACTCATTGTCACACTATTATTTTAAGGGACTAAAACATCCAATTCAAGTACAAGAAAGGGGCATGACTGGACTTTTTTCAACATTAAAATTACATCCAAATACGACACGAACAAACCTTTTTTTTCCTTGGACCTGTGTTCATTTTTGGAATATCTAGCAGTATGTTACTTAATACAGCATGGAAATGAAACAGGACGGAGCCAAACCAGGGTCAAACAGTCAAGAAATACTCTCAGGCTGTGAACAAGGTGGAGATCTAATGGTGATTACACCAAATGCTAATTGTTTTTGCATGTTGCAGTAACTGCAAGGTAAGGCAAAGAGAGAATATTTATCATCAAAAGGCAGCTCATGTGCATTTAGCAAGATGAAAATCACTGAACTCAATTTTGATATGTTTGTGGAAATAAAAATATTTCAACTTGAGAAAGAATATCACCTGAGATCGGTCCTGAGAGGATATATGTAATCAGATTCTCCTTAATTTCTCCGATCAATCAAAACTGTCCAAAAATGAACATTTTTCAAGTTTTTGGCTTTGTTGACAGACCTGGCAAGGCATTATTTTTTATTTGTCACTGCAATTCCATCAAAGCAACATCATATTTTTGTGGGGCTACATAATGCTATAAAAAAGTATCTGTTGTCAACTTGTAATCGAAAATCTGTTCGACCCTGGTTTAACTTGGGCAAATAGTATGTTAATTTGAAAAGGACATCTGATGTGATCCCCAACACACATGTACCTACAGACAGACTGAAGATATAGCATAAAAGGTTCAGTCTGGTGCAAACAGTGTACATCCCTCTCCCCCAAGGCAATATGAACAGATAAACAGAATTAAAGCATGTCAGTGGACACAACAAACAGCCATACTACCCTCAGAAAGGCAATATGCATAATTTTCCTTACCCCCCTGAAGATCATGCTCCTACATATCAGATTGAATGTAAAGGTGTTTTTTTTTTTTTTTTAAATACAGCTACAAACATTTAGGTAAAACTCACAACTGTGTTTTTAACCTCTACAAATTCACGTCACTGGGCCCTGTACCCACTGGGAAACTCTCTAAAAATGACAATACAATGTGAGACTGCATTGATTGCTGTTGCATTATTGAAATGGAGTGCTCCTTAAAAAAGGGGTTTTAATCCTAGCTGCTCTGAACTTGTACAAATAGTATGCTGTAGGTGAGAGGAAATGCAAAACAAAACATTCTATCTTTTTAGAAAAAGTAAACTTTTGCTCAGAGGTTCCCAGTGGAAACAAAGTCTTACTTTTCAGTAACAACTGTTATGAGGGTGTGGGACAACTGGTAAAAAGCATTTCGCAAAACTCTACACTATTCAAATCACATGACAGATTACCCATTACCAGGTTATAATCCTTTGAGTTTTCCTGCCTTCAGAATTCAGCAACCAACAAATAAAACCACCCCAGTTAATATTTCTCAGCATGAGATAAAAGACATGGAGCAAATATAAATAACATGTTTTATGTGTATTATACCATTTTATTAAGTTCTCAAGAGTGAATGCTTCTGTCTGATTGTAAAATCTAGAGAAATATTATTTGGGGAGATGGCCAACTATACAGAGATGCTGAAGGGTCTAAGTAACCTACCAGACTGCTCTACAAGCACTGGTTCTTTCTCTCTCTCTCACTCTCTCACACCACAGATATCTTAAATACTTTGGCAGTAAAGAACATGAGAACGACACACAATCGATCAAACCAGAATTTTCTACTGGTGAGCCAAAACTTTCCAGAAATAGTCATGTTCAACACGCAAGTGGCGCAATGGAAGAACACATCTTCCCACAAAAAACACAAAATGATTAGTAAAACCCTAACCTCAAGCAAGACAATAAGCCTGTTAGATCTAAGAAAATTTCTGGCAACAAACCATTGACAATAGGGTATCAATAACAGTTGTACACAAGCTGATATTAAAAATCTACAGCTCATCCATAGCACGACTTATTACCCAAAATGCCACAACTCAGAATTGACACACACACACTAAAATGATTTAAGTTCTCACAGATGACTCCTGTGAATCATGTTTGAGATACTGAGATTAATTTGGCACTGATCCTGACTGTAAACCAACACTGACAATCAACAAATTACACATTGTTATGCAAATCCACTTATCAACCAGAGAGGAAAGTCAAATATTGACAATGGCCTCAAAAAAAAAAAAAAAGGAAAGAAAATGAAAAAAAAAAAAAAGAAAAAGCTCTCATATGTGCACCAAGGGGATCAAAATCCCTCAGTGAAAAACAAATTTTCTTGGGAAATGATACTAAAAGGTATAAATGTTATTCTACTGTGACTCCACATTTTATAAATCATAAATTGAGGTAAAATGGTTAAAAAAGCGACCACTAGACTACAAACATTCAGTTTGACACAAGTAAAATGTCAGGCATGATAACTGACATGCAAATATGGCACAAGTTTGTCAAAATCTCTGTTCAAATGTAAGCAGATATTTTTTCCGATACGTTCACATTCTCTAAATTACACCATTGCGATATATATGTATTCAATGTTTTAAAACAGTGATACGTATACAACATTACTGTGAATGGAACATTACAAAGTGTAAATTAGTCATCTAGCGGCATAGTTTAACATTTAAATTTTCTTTTTGTTTGTTTCCCCCAAAATACAATCCAATTTGAACAAAACCACTCAAAATATTAAATCTACAACAATGACTGGGAATTACTTTCAAATCTGAAACCTGTCAACCAGTCAAGGCTCTATAATTACAAACCGGCAAACTAACCCAGCATTCACAAAACACTTCAATTAGACTCATATGATGAAATGGAAAATCAGGATCAAATATTGATATTTAAGACAGAAAAAACCTCAATATTTATTTGGACCTGGCAGGCTGCTGGTAAAAAAACAAAATTGATCATCTCCACTTTTTATAAGCCAAACAGATGTTTAGATGTTTAGCAGACATGCAACTAGGCAGAACTGGCAACATGTTTACACCAGAGCAATACATCTGCAGACAACAGGGCTGCTAAAGCTCCCTGGCAATACCATCCTTAACAGAATCATTTCAGTTTTTAATTTATTTGGCACAAAACAAAAAGTGGCAGACAAATTTTGTGAATGACCAGCCTCAGAGGAATACAGACCAAAAAGTAACAGCAATATATCCATAATCAATCAATTGAACCATTTCGAGTATTTTCTGGTTTGGGGACAACCACAGCATTGATACAACTCTTACAAACCTTCCGTGCAATGCAACATGGTGAACATTGTACTTTACAAATTGTCTTAAAGACCGGATAAACAACACAACTGATGACTTATGATATTTTAAGGAAAGCAGTCTTACCTTGGACCTACCTGAAATCAAAAGGATTGGGTTTAGAAGCCTTTGCCTTGCTTACCTGCTCTCTCCTTAGAGCCATGTGCTCATTTTCCTGGGCACTTAAATTAATATAGATTTCTACTGCAGATAATGATTCCAAATTTTTTAAAAACATTTACTTGACAATTTGGGTGGTAACATACCACACACTCTGCAGGTACATTTTGACCAAATATGTTTTGGGCACATTTAATGATTTATGACATGATTTAATCCAATGGAAGAGAGTAGGTGCGCATTCAAAGCAGACTTTTAAAACACATCTTCATGAAATTTAGGCTCTTAAAGCCAGAACTGGACTGGCTTGGTCCAGGTCTAAGAAAAAGTAGTGACGAAGAAGACACAAGAGCTTAGGACAGAGAAAAGTAACACAGGAAAAGTTGTACCCACCTCCCTTCTCGCCTAGCGGTGTCTGTACTCCCTCTCCCTTTCTCTCTCCCGGTCTCGGTCCCTGTCCCTCTCACGGTGGCGATCCCGCTCCCGGCTGCGTTCTCTGTAATAGTCTTCGTGGCGGTCACGACTGCGAGACTTGTGACGCCGGCTCTTTTCTCGGGAGCGGCTGTGATCTCGTTCCCTGGAACGTTCTCGCCTGGTATGGAGAAGCATCATTGGACTGTGTTCATGGGTTTCAAAGTTTCAAATATTAAATCTTCTAAAATGGCAAGCTTCTTGAGGTCATCCAGCTGCAGACAGTGCACATACAACTTCTATCCACACTGACCACAAGAAGCATGAAACACATTATTACATTAAATAAAGGCAAAAAATACCACTCCACATGACATGGGAGACAAAAAGTCCATGCATGCTTCAAATCTGGATGATTAATTTTCTTTTCTTTGTGATGGAGCCAAAATATTCTAGCTGACAAGGGGTTCTAACATGTCCCTTTAGATTCAGTGAAAAGTTAAATGGCTACTGCACAAAGGTAAACCCTTACCTGGAGGCAGAACCATAGCTTTTTGACTCGATGCCATGTAGGCAGTCCTGCAGGGAACTGATGAGGACCTTACAGCGGTCATCTGCTGACACTTTGGACTGCTTAATCAGACTGATGGCTGTCACCAAGGTCTCTATAGCGCTGCCATAGTCAGCTAAAACAACAAAAAACACAATGTTCCATTCAGCATTAATTCTTTCATAGTTTTTGTCCTGTTGGTGTTAAGTCTGATAATACGGACAGTAAGTTATTACTTGCACAGCATGTATCACATGTTAATATGTCTGTTACCTGCACTGGCGTCAGACACCGCTCTGGATATGGCGCTGGAGGAGATGGCTCTGTTCCTGTTCATGATCTCCTCAAACTCTGCCTCACTCAGAGGGGCCCGTGATGCCTCCATCTCCCTATAAATATACAAAATACACAATGGTCAGAAAAGACTGTTGTGTTTAAACCCAAAACGCAACGTTTTTAACAACACCGAAAAAAAGAAAATTACTTTACAAGTCCAGAATTATTTTCTCACTACAATGAGCAAGACTTTGTGCCAATGAACTGTTAACATAATGTGACAGAACAAAAACTTACCGGCCTCCAGGACCGTAGTCCCCCCTTTCATAAGGTGGCGGGCGTCCATATGGGTCGTTTGGTCCAGGGGGGCCTCTGCTGTCATTGGGGGGCATGTTGTTGTTGCCAGGTGGGGGAAAGAAGGCAGGGTTGACATGGGGTGCTGGTGGCGGTCCACCCGGTGGAGGACCTGGCATATGTGGAGGTGGAGCCAAAGCCATAGGAGGTCCAATGGGGCCTGGGGGACGTGGAGGGAAGGGTCCAGGAGGTGGGGGGCCCTG
>JAOWBC010000904.1:7650177-7666783 GCA_028566105.1 Hypoplectrus providencianus | reverse complement strand
CTATCTATCTATCTATCTATCTATCTATCTATCTATCTATCTATCTATCTATCTATCTATCTATCTATCTATCTACAGAGTCTGATGACTGTGCAGTTCTATAAATGGGTACCTGCATTTGTTACTATGGCTTGTTCACACATTTTTGACATAGTTGAGTGTTTCACTGTGTGTGTGTGTGTGTGTGTGTGTGTGTGTTACACCAAGGTGGCACAGGAGGTCAGCTTGTGTTAAATGACCAGAAAGTGGAGCCCGTGTTGATGGTTCCCTTGGCAAGACCCTGGAGTCGAGGCTAAATATATTGTAACACACACACACACACACACACACAGACACACACGCGCAAACAGAGTCAATAAATTAAACTGGCACAATGGCTAACTCTCTGAGCTCAGAGGGGACACTGAAAATAAGGCCACCAGTGACAAGGTCATTTCATTCTTTTTAGTTTCTCTTTCACACACACACACACACACTGGGCAGCACTATGCTTTAGTAATGGATGTGTGGAGCACATGTAATAACCATTTTAGGGGGAAAAGAGAGCAAGAAAGTAAGAGAGAGAAGAAAAGAATAGAAGACCAAAGCAGTAAAGGCCACACCCACCCACAGATGCGCAGAGAGAAAGGTCGTAAATGGAGCACAGACACAGTAATCAAAGGAAAGATTAATTGATGTAATGGAGTCGGATGGTGGAGAGAGAATGATGGAGGGATGAAGTGGGACGTGAGGGAGGATGGGAAAAGGAGAAGGCGAAAGGCAGTGGGGATGAAAGGGGATGAATTGATTTTTAATAATGTTATGAGTTGAAAACCCCTTTTCATTTTAACCAAGCGTGGCTATCAATAATAGAGCGAGCGAGATCAAATGGTTGTGTGTGAGCGTGCATGATGTGCTTGTTGTACCGTCATGTGTGTGTGTGAGAACCGAGACAACAACAGGTGGGAGGTGTGGACAGGACAACAAAGACTACGGGGTGTGTGTGCTTAAAGAATGTATGAGCATGGGCTCTTAATTTAAAATGTACATGTGTTTTTAAAACCTCTTCTTTTACCATTCCTGCTGGTAAAAATAACATTATACTATATTTATGAATGCCTTCCATGAGAAAGTTTTAAGCTTGTCCTCTACATCTCTGCACCCTGATTGTCTATATTCAACTGATAAACGTCTGCTCAAAATTATCTAAAAGGAAACATTTTTCTATGTTTATTATTAGTAAAAAAATATTCACGTTTTTTTTTTTAATATACAAGGCCTTATTTGAGGTCTTAAAAGTGTGTGTATGCCTCCTGTATGTGGACAACAAGATTACTGTTTATCTGAACAAATGTCAAATGTCACTTCACTCTCTTTAATGTCTCTCTCTTTTCTTCTGTCTTGAACACACACACTCACACACATACACAAACACACCCCTCCACACACACATCAGCATTGACAAAGACACAATCATACCAACATGCACAGAGATTATAGCTTTCTCACTTAGAAAATGTCACTGGTGTTCTCTCTCCCTCACAAACACACAAGCACATAATTATAGTTTTTTTTTTTCAACAAATGTCAAACATTCAGCAGAAAGATGGAAGAGTGAGAGGCAGTCAGTTCAGGACAACAGGCCTTTCTTCTCTGTCTTTCTGTTAACCACACTATCACAGTTTACAGACATCTGACATCAGTCATCAATATGCCTCACATTAGGGCTGCAACGATTAGTTCAATGACAGAAAAATAATCTGCTGCAGTAGAAGTAGCTGTAGTGGTATTCATATAAAAATTGCAGAAAACTTGGCTTTGAGACTCTCAAAATCAGACATTCCCTTCTTCTGGCTCACATTAAAATGAATATATTTGGACTGAAGACAGTTTTCATTATTTTATGTCATTTTATAGACAACACTTAATCAATTACTAATGAATTGTCCTTGAAATTTCATTTTGGCTGATAGTATGTGCCCAAAAAAATATTGTTCCAAGTTGTGTTGTTAGTGTGATTGGAACATAAATCTTTTTCTCATTCAGTTTCTTTAATTAATTGTGCATGGGTCCAGAAAGAAAAGTGCATGCAGACGGAGTGGCAGAACATTGATCTCAGCGAAGTTAACTGCCAGTAAAGCTGTGCTGCACAGACAGATAGTGTGCACAGGAACATCTATTAAACATAAGAAAACACAGAGAGAAGATTCAAGTTTCTGTTCTCATACAGAAGAACTGGCCTCTGTGCACCTCTTCTTGTTATCCAAGCTAAAGATATTTCTACAGTTAAAAGTCAGTGGCTATTCTTTATCTGACTAATATCTCACAGCCCACATATTTTTTCAAGACCCTGACAAAACTGAAACACAAGCACAGAACTGAATAACCTTCCAACTCAAACACCAAAATTACTGTTTGTGTTTCCAAAAAGCAGCCAAAAGAAAAAAAAAAAAAGCCTGAGGAGATCCCATGACTTACTGATGGGGAGTGTGCAATAAACTGATGTTGCCAGGCAACAAACACTGCTCCAACCAGTTAAAAAAGGTGTTATGGTAAATTCTGTTCAAGACTTGGGAAGGAGGAAGAAAAAACTTCAGATGGGTTGATTATAATGATCAGTTTGAATAGTAATCCTTGAAGTGTGAGCATGCATGAACACACACACATGCTCTCTCCACCTTACACACAGATTTTCACACATGCACAGGTAAGCAAAGATCTTCCACATCTATAGAAAGCAAGCACACTAAAGACTTCCGCTGGCAATCCTGTCTACTTCCAGTTTAGCACTTCACTTGACTAGGGAAAGCTCTTTGACACTTAAATTGTACAGAATAAATCACATTTTCATTACGTGAAGGGTTCTTATGTTCACAAAATTGTATCTGCCAATCAACAGATGTCTCTCTCCCAGACGACTAAAGGTTCTTTTGGGCCCAATGGCATGACATACTCCATATTCTTCCTGAGGACTTGGAGAGTGGAAATACAGTAGACCTGGAATCAGAGTCGTTTTAATTGTCAAGTAGGTTTTCCCATACAAGGAATTTGCTTTTTGTGTTATTGTGTACTGGTGCAGAAGAACAAACAATGGATGTACTTACGTAAAAAAAAACAAAAAAAACATCTTAAATAGAAAATATGAAGAATAGAAAAAGTTAGTCTTGAAAAATTCCTTTCAAATACCTAAAAGATAATAACAAATGTTCAAATACAGAGTTGAACCACAGACTGTAAAAATAAGAGTTGATTGCTGAGGCTTAAAGAGGAGGAAGAGCAACTAAAACCAAGTGTATCACAGTGTGAATAGATGTGCAGAAGCCAAAGGCAGTATCAGAAAAATCATTACAGCATGCAAACACGTTCACAGTCAGAAACTAAAAGTGAGCATATAGGTCCCATTTGAGCATAACAACTAAAATTAAACCTGACCTTTGACCTGAAACCAAAGTCTAGTTTGTATTTGTGACAACTTCCAGAAGCACAAGAACACAGACACACACACCTCTGTGCTGAAGCTCGTCAACCTCAGAGGAGTCGCCAGAGGCTGCACTGACATCACGTTACCAAAGCAACAGGCAGAGGCCCGGGATTGGACGAACCGATGATGACTCAACCTCCCTCCCTCGTCCTCCTCCTCCTCTCTCTCTCTCTCTCTTACCATAATCTCTCTCTCTCACCCTCTCTCTCTCTTTCTCTCACTAGAAGTGTCTCTCACTTTCTCATGCGCAACTTTTTGAACGTCAAGGATGCAGACACAGGGGCATGCACAGGCAGAGCCACATGATATTTTTCAATTAAAAGAATGGAAATGGTGGCACGTGTCGGCCTGGACTAAGTAGCTATGAATAATACACACAGAACATGCGCTCGCACAAACACACAAATGAGCGAACGAGGCTGCACATTTCTGCCAAATAATCTGACAAGCAGGTAACATGTTCCCTGTGGAGCGAGGCTAATCGAGTAAAAATGTTAGAGAAATGAAGTCATACAGCTGTGTTGATGTTTATTTTTTTTTTCATTGTGAAACATCCTGACACAGCTAAAAGGTGAACAGAGGATTCTGTCACACCCACTTAGCCGTCTCTGAGGTGACAGATCAGAAGTGACAGAGTGTTAAATGGGTAGCCCGTTTCTTTAAAAAGGAAATAAATGCTGTTGACATTGGGTATATGTGTGTGCGGACCCTCTCAGTCAGCAGAGCCTACCTTAAGTTAACCTAGTTTCAGAGCCTTCTTGAGCAGGCCTGTTGGAGGCACGCTCACTAAATCATTCATAGTGGAGAGGCAGGGAGAAACATGTTCCTGTGTGTGTGTGAGAAAGAGTGACTGCGAACTGCGATGCTCTTTCCTCTGTTCGGGATGTTTACATGGTAGTTTGTGCTCCTAACAGGGCTACTTCGTCACACATCCAAAGGGGAATTAAAGTGGCGACATTTTGAGGGACTAATTTGGTGTGAAATTCAATTACCTACTCAATCTTTTAGAATGTGAGAGGAGATCAACACGCAGCTTGGTGTGTGTGTATGTGTGCATCTTTGTGTGGGATCACCCCTCTCTCATTACCTCACTAATCCAATTTTATTATGGCAGAACTTAAGTATCTGGATTTTAAAGGAATAGTGCAACATTTTGAGTTCAATTGCGGGTGTCAGTCTCCAACCCTGATTCCAAAAAAGTTGGAATGTTTTGAAAAAAGTCCTTTGCAACCTACAAGTATATGAAGATAATGCAAAGACAAGGTAGTTAATTCTCTATTTGATATTTTGCTGTCCGTTTTTTTTTTCTACATTTACAAACTGTCCAAATTTGAAAGGAATCTGTGCTGTACTGTCCAGGACACCTAATACATATTTACCTAGATCAAGGAGGTTTTGTTTTCAGCTTGGTTTTCTTCATCTGTTTGTCAGCAGGATTACAGAAAAAACTACTGGCTACTTTTCATGAAACTTTTTTACAGGCCCGTCGGAACCAAATGTGAACTTGTGTGATGAGGCGCGCGGTCACTTTGCCCAGCTATTTTTTAGCAACAAAAATTTTAAGCATGTTTTTTGACCCCCGGTAAACCAATTTACAAAATAATTTACAATTGTGTTTGTGTACAGCTAACACAAACAAGATGCCAAATGTTAATCAAACCCATATTCATGATTTTTTTTTTTTTTTGGCCATTTGGGGTCAGAAAAACAAGCTGTAACACTGGAATATTGTCAACCCATAAAGTGGGTATGTAAAAAATATTTCCAATTATTCCATTTATGTGAAGGACAGCAAAAACTTGGGAACACAGAGAGAAAAGAAAACCTGTCGCCACAGTTTAAATCCTTATACCTCTTGCCCTGCCTCCCCTCTCCCCTCTCTCTCGTCTTGTTTCTGTCTCTTAAAAGACAGATGGTGCTCGCTCACATCTCCCCTTCATATCTGTCAACACTCCCTCTCTCTTTTTTTCACTCAGTTCGTCATTTTGTTGCTCATCTCTCTCCCTCTGTTTTACATTTTTACTCCCTGTATCTCTGCTGCTCTCTCTCTACCTTCCACTTTCCTCTGGTTTTCCATCCCTCGCTCTCGTCTCTTGTCTGCCCCATGCCACTCAGCGATGTCTCCCCCTCTTCCTCTCCTCTAGGAAATCCCTCTCTACCATCTGTCTGGCTGTGATGAATTCAGAGCCTTTCAGAACAAATCAACTTGGCCAAATTAATGAGACTCTCAGAGGGGATAAACTTTGTGCGAGTGTGTGCGTGAGTGTTTGTGTGTGAGAGTGAGCGTGTGCACCTAAAATACTTCATAATCCGTCGACTGTACCACTTAATTTCATCCTGCAGTGACAGATAGCGTGTTACAGGAAACGCAACAGACAAGGCTGGCTGCACACATTGACTTTCTTAGACTATTAGAGGTCTGAAACCCGGATGGGCCCGTTTTTGGTCATGCTGTTTTTTTTAACGATGGTTTGACACTACGTTGACTTTCAGCCACATTTCCAAAAAAAAAAAAATGTGGACGGCAACTGCCATCTATTTTTTTTTTGCTTCCAGTGATTTTGCAGACTGTTCTCCCTTAATAAATGAAAATAAAGGCAAGAAAATATATTGAGGTCTCATTTATGTTTTCAACTCTCTTCTGCCACCATGTTGCTGCGATGCAGAGTTTAAATGGCAGATGTAACACACTGGGCAGAACATGTGGCCAACTGTCACCCAGGAGAACATGTTTCGTTTCGTGTCCCTTGTGAAAACAAAAGTAAACACTTTTTTTTTTTATGTAACTGCTGGTTGCTCACAGTGTGTGAATCACATTTTTTGTTTTAAATAAACGAGACGTCATTGGTTTTTTAGTCTAAACTAACTGAAGCCGCAGCTTTTTTTTCTCAACCATGACTGTGCGTTTATATATGTATAACGACAAATGTGCTATTTTTATCATGTTCTGCTAAACCGCAAGCCATGAAACCCTCATATGTGTCATTCTGACAACGCTCATATGTGTTTAGCTAAGGATTGACGAACAGTGTATTCTCATGACAAGGCTGGAAAACTTGTTGTGATTTTGATGTCCAATTTAATAACTGCATGTTTGTAATTTTGCATCATTATGGAGCCTTTGGTGAGGCTACTGGTTCTGACTGTAGAGTTCTGATAGCTAAAAGCACATCGACTGTCTGACTCATCGGCTGCAGACTGCTGATATAAGCCTGTGGTGTTTTCCTCCCTTTTCCGCTATCTCCGCTATCGCTAAGCACCCTTGCTGGATCCAGGACTTAACACTGTACAATAAAACTGTGACTGGTTTAAAGAAATACAAACAAGCCAGGGTGTTTTTCCCCTTTAGCAGACAGTGTGCAGCTAGAATATTCTCCAGTGCTGACACAGCACTGTGGAGATAGATCTTACTACTAAGTGTTTGCTGATAGAGCAATAAAAAGCAGCATGATTGAAATATGTAAAAATTTACTTACTTATTACTTATAATTTTGCTAATGAAAGACTATTAATTAAACCACAAGTCTGCTTTATCACAGTCAGCTTTGATTTGATAAAATGGCCTGAAAGGCACTGGAACATGTTGAGTTTTTATCAATAATGTAGATAAAACTGTATACCTATGAGACACACATGCTATAAGTACATATAAAGATAAGAATGGCTTTATACCAGCTTTTATGCATTCAGAACTATTACAGATTACAGTAAAAACAGGATTAATATATTGGTATTTTATTCAGGATTTACCTTAGGCCAAAATATAAGACTGTAAATAAGATTTAACTTGGGATATTCTTTGCAACTGATCACTATCAATGCTTGCTGTTCTGCAAATGAGAAAAAATATGTGTTTTGAACATTAAGGCATGCATGTAAACTTTTCCCTTCAAGGGGCAGTTTAGAAGAAGTAAAATTGTTTTTGCTTGTTTTTTTGTTTATATATCCAAGGCAGTTTGATTTGATAGGAAAGGCAGTAAAAATAGATTGTAAGATATTTTAATTGTGACCAGTGCAGCACAAGGTCACTCACAAGGCATCTTTTCCTGGAAAGCCTCCGTTTTGCGAAACCCCAATGGTTCATTGCATCGGATCTTTAAATCAATCCATGGAAAATTTGAAAAACAAGAGCATTCTATGTACTTTTAGCACAGTGTATCTTCACAATTTTCCACAGAAAATATTCTTTTTAAATGTAGCTGAGGTTTAAGTATATACAAAATATATCAAATCCAATCCTGTGCTTTAACAATAAAGCTTAGAGAACACCAGATTTAGTCTATGTTATTAAGGAACCAAGAGACTTAAGTAATGGAAATACAATATGGTTTCATTAAAAGCCTGTCCGTAAAAAAATGTGCTTCAAAGCATGAATTAAAACGTGATTGATTTCTAATGGAGCAACCCCCATTGACCGTATTGACCGAAGGCCCATAAAGCTGTCTAGTCAATGTGAGACTAATTTATGGAAGATAGGAAACACTGATATATGGGGACAAAGACACAATGACTCCTGGGATGGCATCATGGACATATACAATCTGTGTCAGCGTGTGTGTGTGTGTGTGTGTTTGAGGTGAGATGGATAGTGCCTTGAAGCCACTCGCTACTACTGTAGTGGTTGTAGTGCTAAACGTGCCTGGCCAGACCTGGTGTTAATATAAAGACTAGAGCCAATTCATCTTCACTGACACTCACCCAATAGCACAGTAAATTACAGAGCTAGGGAGGGAGTGGGGGGGTGTTAAAAAGATAGAGAGAGAAAGAGCAAGGCCAAGATGCGGGAGGAGACAGAAGTGGATGAGGAGAACGAGAGAAGGACGAGGGATGTTGCAGAAAGGGGAGTGATGGTACACATCCGTATCGTTCACAATGCAACTTCTAATGAATGCAGCAGAAGAGGTTCAAATTCATACATCATCAATATTAGAGGCAACGAACAAGGAGTGCAGGGATTTAATCATGCCTCCTGGATAATAAATAAACCAATATTCCCGACAGAGAAATGCTGGGTGAGACTATAATAGCCAGGCAGAAAGGTTAAAAAATACACTTTCTTGCTCCAAACCTCTGCCAGTAATCATTTTTCATAACACGTATTTCCTGCATCATTGATGGAACAGCACCAGCCATAAAAGTCGCCTTGGCAGGAGGTGCTGGCATTAACAATGGATCCTCACGCCAGAAGGCCTTTTTTTTGCCAGACACATAAACAGCCCTGAAAAAGTGGACACATCCCTTGGAGGACCAAATAAATCAAGCTCAGCTCACGTTCTTATCTTGTGTTAAAAAGCTCTTTCCTCTCAATCAGTGAACAAAGTCTCTAAGGAGCTGCCTAAGGAGCTTGGGCCTGTCAGAGCCTTTATTCAACGAACTTTTATAAACTTGGGTTTTTTAGCCAAGGAGTATCATTTCTAACATCTTGTGCTGCATGTTCTTGACCATTTTTGGTTAAAGCAAAATTATCACTGTAATTCAAGATTAATCTTTTTCCTCCTCTTCTCATGATCAGAGCGATTAATTGTGCTTGCTGCAGAGGGGTGGAGTGCAGTGCAGAGGCAAAGATTGTCAGTGATTTATGTCATTCAGTTTAACATAAAGGCAAAGGCAAATGAAAGTTATAGAACCCAATGATCAAGACGGGCTAAGGTGCAAGACACCTTTTTTGGATGTCCTTTTCATCCATCAGGGATTGCTTTCAGGTTACATCACAGACAGCTGTCATTTCATCTGTTGCATGCTGAAAGGTCATCCAAAAAATCAAAGTCAAAGTTAAAACAGATCGAATTTTGAGTGCAGTGAAGGGGACATAAAATCTAAAGTGCTGCCACTGGGTTTGCCAACTCTCCACTCTCTCTATGGAGAAGAAATGGCTCAATTAGATGCAAATTAATTCTCCTGATGATCATATGAAGAAAGCCTAAGGGTGGTGCACCAAAGCAAGAGTGTGTTCTGTAATAAATAAGTCTAAGAGTCAATACCAAGTGTTTAAAATGGCTTGAAAGCCATTGAAACATGTTGAGTTTCTATTTAACTATGAAGTATTTTGATATAAATAGGTTCCAAAAAACTAATTTCCACTGTTTTCAGAAAAGGGATGGACTATAGTCCCATGATCTGGACTCAAATCACAAATTTGATTACTCAGGAGACAGGAGCCCAACAGATATATCAGTCAACTGATATTATTGCTCGATATCATGGCTTCTTTCCCTCTAAAATCAGTATCGGCATCAGTCTCAACACTGCTTCATTGGCCAGGCTCTACATTGTACTCAAATTTAAAATTAAAAGACTAAACTTAGGCATTAACTTCACTTGAACTTAAACTATTACGCTTGACAATACTTGATATCTTCTCCCAAGTCCACAGATAATAGGTATGATCTTTAAAAAAAAGTGTGCCACAAATCAATCAGCTAAGATGAGACTAATCATTCCCTGCTTCCCAAGATCCACTTTGTCTGACCCCATCTGACAGCATCCAAACAGGCTGCTGAGAGCACCAGAACGGGCGGAGGAACCACTTAGAATAAATGATAGCAAAGAACATTTATTCACATAAAAATAGGCTTGGCAGTGGCCTTGCTTTACAAAGTTTCACATACCTTTTTTTTAAAAGAACAACCTATTTAGTATGCTCGAAAAGGATAAAGTATGTCCAAATACGCAGTGTTTTTTGCAATGGCCAAGCTAGTGCACTTTTGTGGAAACTACACATACATGACAGCCTGATGACAGTTCATTGAAAAGAGAGTGAGGTTTAAGGTGCAGTTTCATGACAAAGCAGTGTGTCCATGTTGCGCGCATGCATAGCTGTCGTATGGAAAAAAAAGTAAAACAGGAAGTATATGACTGGAACGCAACATCTGTGTCTTTAATAAGTGAAACCTGGCCAAGTTGGAAGTATAAGATAACCACATAATTACATTAAAATAATTATCCTACATTTACCATAAATTCAAATCGCACAACAAAACGTGAAGTAAATTGCACTCAAATGAATCAGATGAAGGTATTTCAACAGTGTGGGCCTTAAAGCATGTTTCTATATATAAGGTTGACCATTGCAAAGTGTCCTTGAGCCTGGCACTAAATTCTCAGCAGCTGAAAGGTTGCGTCACTGTGGCTCACCCTTGTCACTGACCCCTACACTCTGGAGAGGAGGGGGCAGGACTAATTAGAGGACTAATTACCCCTTTGGGATAACACACACACACACACACACACACACACACACACACACACACACACACACACGCACCCAGCTATTACCGTTCCTGTTATAAAGCAGATTTTTCTTTCAAACTCTGTCTTTTTTCTTCAAAACATCCTTGAACCATAACAAAGAAATGTAACTTTCATGTGGAATGGCTTACTGCACCTTCTCTGCTTTTCTAGTCATTCTAGCCATCATCTTTCATAACTACCATTGAAGCGTCTGTCCTATATAGCCAACCTTGGCAGCCGCTACTGGCAGCTAAAACACATTTCTGTTTGCCAGGAAGTACATTCAAGACAAATGAAGCCAGCACAAGCGCCCACGTTTGTCCACGTTTGGACAGGAAACCACCGGACTTGTTTTCAGGTTGTATTTGTGTGTGTGTTGGGCAGCTGACCAGTCTGGTGTTTTAATTGGCCTGTGCAAAGCCATGGAGCTGGTGACTGACAGTGATGTGTGCAAACTCAGGAAGGTGTAAAAGCAGGTGCTGCTGACTAGTAAATAGAAAGCCTGGATGACAAATATGGCCTCAAACTCACATTATGATGTAAAACATGGTGATTTCCAGTCTTATATTGATTTAAAGGTTATTTATTGTCCTGATTAATTACAATTAAGAGTTAGAGATTATGGGCCTATTGTTTGGTTGAGCAACCAGTTTGATGGCACTGTTTATACAAATCTCAGTTGGTGTCATCTGATTTGGCAAGATTATTTATTGAACATTTATTTAAAGGCAAATTTCCTCACTTTTATGTTGATGTCCAGTCAGTGTTGACAGTTAATTTACTCAATTGAAGAAATAAATTCCTCCGGCTAATTTGTGGTGCTTGGTCTTCATTCTGTGGCGCTGCGTCACACATTGGTCTATGTATGTAACACTGCAATCCTAATACAGATGCCATAATGTTGGGGATCTGACAATTTGTGTCACTGATATCTTTGCATTGACTTTGTATATTATCAAACCAAAAAAAAAATGCATTTGGTGTGAACATACCATCATTCTTTTCCTCACAGACAGGAGTCTTTGGACATGTACAGATACTAGCAGCCGAGACAGACAAGAGACAAGTTTAATGCTGGCCTGAAGTTACTCGTTGAATTTATGTTAATTAATGACAGATGATATCATGTGCTGCCGGCGGTGCCAGTCATTTTAAGTGTCTGGCTGTATGAGAAGCTGCTACCTGAACATGGCTCTTTGCTGATAAGCATGATGGAGGAGAGGTAACAGACTTGACGCTGCACTGTTTAGCATCTGAGATTATTATGATAACTATGTATATTTTGCCAATCTGGGTATCAGACCTCAGAGTCGCTGCGCCGGCGCGCCCAGAATTTTCACATTCACACGCTTTCATATGCAGTGAAATGATGCACTGCAGAGCCAAATGATTCACATGCTCATTAGCAGCACAATGTGTGTGTGTGTCAACTATGATTCAGTCCATGTAAGGAAGCAGCCAAGTAATTATATGCTGTGTGCAAACAAACACACACTCCCCACCCCAGTTCATATCCCCCCTTCACACCCCTTTACTCCACCACCCTCCCTCTGTCTGCCTGTCTCAGAAATGAATGCTGTCTTCCAGAGAAAACATTTGTGCTTTCTCACAATGGACACACACACTAACTTAGAGGACACTAAACTGACTAACTCACTAACTCATGTTTTTGGAAATTTACCCTGATTTGAACCATAACCCCAACATTTTCCCTAAAAATATATTCTTTTACCTCGTGAGGACCTTCTCTTGTCCCCAAATGTGGACGGATTTTAACCACCACAATGTACGCACAAAAAGGACACACTCTCTGAAGCATGTGCGCACGTACAGCCATATGCACAAACATACTCTACACACAGACACACAAAGGCAGCCGTTACGAGAGCTGCCACAGGGAATAGAATGAAAATGAAAGCCGAGCGAGGGAGACGTGAGGAGAAAAAAAAGAAAAAAAAAAGGAGAGAGAAAAAATCGAGGGAGGAGAAAAGCCCATGTGGCAGAGGGAGATTCTCATCTTCACTGAAATCAGCTGATCCCTCCCTTCCTCCCTCCCTCCCTTCCTCTATTGCTACAGCTTTCTTTCTTGCACCTCTTTTTCTGTCCTTCTATCCATCCCTGTCCACTGCCTCCCTCGTTTTCTTCCTCCATCCTACCTTTATTCTTTTTCAACCAACCCTTTTTTTTCTATATCTCTTTCTCTACTTTCTCCTTGCCCTCCCCCTCCCCTACCTCCAACTCCTACTCCCTCTTTTTTCTCCCCGTCTCTCTTGGCTTTCACTCTTTCGTATTATCACTCCCTCTGTATTCCACCTCCCTCATCCTCTCTCTGTCACAGTGGGAGAGCTGCAGGCAGACAGAGGCAGCATACACTAATGTTACTATATTTGACAAGACACACACACACACACACATACACACACATACTCTCCTGCCACATGCACGACTGCACACACATAGGGGAAAGGGGGAGGAAGGAAGGTGGGGGGCACAAACACACACACACACAGACACGTTGGAAAGACAGCCCTCAAGTGAACATGCGTGGATAGACAACCTCACACACACATACACATACACACACTCCGACGCGTGCTGAGTGCAGGAATCACAAACATAGCGACACACAGAAGGGCAAGCGCGTGACGCCAGCAAACCTAACGCTGTCTCTCCCCCTCTCTCTCTCTCTCTCTCACACACACACACACTCCGTCTCTCCTTTTCACACACACTCACGCCTCTCAGACGCACACGGCAGCGCGCAAGCCAGAGAGCAGGACGGCGCTGGACGTATCATTCAAATAGGGAATAGATCCGAAGAAAAGGATTAACTATCTCCATCCCTCTCCCTCTATACGGACCTTATCCTCTCTTTCCTCCTCTTGTGTCTCTAAGCCTCTCTTCACCTCATTTTTTTTTCTACAATCCCTCATTTTTTTTCTACACAATCCCTCCTTTCTCACAATTTATTGGTGGGTTAAAGAGAAGCTGGGGGGATTGTCTCTATACATAAAGGAGGATTATTTTTATTCATTTGAGCAGGATCTTGAATGCATGGATTTCTCCAACTGAAGGGGGACAGTTCTTCTTCTTTTTGATCTATTTTATTTTAAATTTTTGGGATATTTTTGTGAGGATGCCTGATGATAGAAAGCTATAAGGCTGGTGCTATCTGAAATATTTGGTCAAAAGGTAAGTCTGTTTGTGGTGTTCTTCTCTCATCACTCACATACACACACACACACACACACACACACGTTTGATTTCAAGGTAACTGCTCCTCATCTTATTCCACAACTACAATTTCAGATATACTATGTGACACAAAGTAGACTGCAGACAGACTCTGACTTGTCTTTTTTTTACGCAAACAAATGGGCGTTTTGATGTGGCCAAAGGTGTGTGCCGAAAATGCCAGCCCTTTTTTTCAACGATAAACACAACATGCACATTCACTGGAATTTTGGGGCTGTGGTTTTTTGGGTAAAGCCTGCAGAGGTGGGCAGTGGGAGAGGGTGAGAGCATGGTTTATTTACCCACAGGGTAAGAATATTTTTCTAAAAGTTATTCATAATATTCAGTTTAACATGAAATAAAGGACATATATAAAAAGGGGCAGTAAACATCAAGTGACACAAGCGTAAAAGAAATAATACTCCTATATTATCTGACTCTAATATTTGAAAATAACACTCAAACAGTCAATGGCTTGGTCTCAACATATGGATAACAGTATACGAGTGCTTGGTGTATATAAGTGTATTTTTTCTTTATTTGTGTCACTCAACTGTAACAGAAAGCTAATTTTTATGGCAACTCTTTATTTGCTCTTGATGCAGGGTCTTCTGTGAAGTAGATTAAACTACATATATACTTTCATATTCTTTACTATATTTTCTAACATGGCTAATATACTAGAATGTACCACACTTAGACGTTTTAAAAATTGTATGAGGCTTCCAAACATGGCAGCGAATGCTTTTCAGTCAAAGCTGCTCACCCAGCAAAGAGCCCAAAAAGTTTGTGCTTCTATCTTCTATGCCCAAACTGTGCTTTAAAGAAAGACGTCACCCCTAAAATGACCATTTGCATATCAAATACTCACCTGGTGTTTAGTTGAATTCTGGAAGAAAACTTTGTTTTTCTCATATGCCTCCACAGTAAATGAAGGATCAACATTGTAGTAAATTTCTAAAAGAATTACAGTAAATGGGGTCTATGTTAGACTGTCGCACACAACATTTAACAATATACATTTACGAAATTTCACACAACCAGTTCAGCATGATCCAAGTCTCATTTAGTCTCAGTTAAACTTATAAATGGTCATTTTAATGGTGAAATATCCTTTTAAGTTTTCATCTATGGCGGCCAGGCTGATTGACAGGTAAAAAAAAAATCTTAGGAATCTCAGGACTTATCTTACAGCAATTTATTTGATTGTGCTCTTGGATTGAAAAGAGTTCCTCTTTCCCCAAAGGCGTGATGTGACCTGCAGGTCCGTCTGGGCCACCACACCAAAATTGCTGCACCTCACAATGCTACTACATCTCTGGGGGGTTAACATCAGGGTGGATCTCTGCTAATAAATAAGATGTCCTCTTGTATACTTTCATCACAGCACAATTATCTTCCTATATTTGCCCCTTTTTCAAGGCTTCTTAAATAAATATGAGCAAAGTCATCAAATGAAGCTACAGTTATTTGATATAAGTGTGAATATAGACAGCATTAATGGTTTGATTTAGCTGCCTTCAGTCTTTGACCTTCACAGTATCTTATATAATCTCAATCAAGTCGAAGCCCTTGATAGGCTGGGTCTATTATACGGTGTCCTGTTGATTCTCAGCCTGATGCCTGAGACTGTGTACTGTGCTGCTGGTTTACTTGCCTGCCATAAAACACTTTGTAGGCTCTAACCTTGTTTTAAAAAGGTGTGATATAAGAGTGATTAACTTTCAAGAGCTGCAGCGTGATTATACGATAATGCAGTGGGTGTGAGGCACTCCACCCTGATAGCCTCTCTACATTAGCTACCAATTAATGGAAACTGTCTGAATGTCCTCGAAGTAATAAAGATGCAACATAAAACTGGAAAACAATAATGATCAGCGACTAACTCCAAGGTTAGTGCTGTAATTCGACATGCCTACTAAGTACATGGCTAACAACTCAGGTTCGCCTGACATTTCCTGCAGAAGGGTAAATTCAGTCATGAAGCAGGCATGTGTGAACAGTCTGAGTGATATTCTTGATGTGCTGAAACATGTTTGAAATCACATTCATATCCAATTAAGCCAAAAACATTGGATTTTTGTTGGGTAAATAATATAAAAAAAGTGTACTTTTTGTACTGAAGAACTTCCTGTAAAATTAAGAGTGTGGTACTAGACTAGAATTTATGCTATGCTTAATTTAAAATTTCCTAACAACGACAAACATTTCTAACAATTAAAAATGTGCATGATAACATGGTATACAATTAAAATACCGCATCCAAATGACAGAATGTGAGCTGCTAACTATGTATATATTTGTACGTGCGCTTAAGAACACATGCACGCCCTAACAACGTGTGTGTGTTTATGTACAGTATGTGTCTGCATACCCACATGCATGTGTAATTATATATCTGTACATATTTGCACCATGTGCCTGTCAACACATGTGTGGCTCTATTTGTCCAGCTATTGGCATGTCCTTAGGTGTGTGTGTGTGTGTGTGTGTGTTGGCCTTCTGTGTGTTATGTTTCCCCAATCTCTCCACTCTGCTGTGTAAGAAAGCCATTAAAAATTGATTTAGAGGAGCTTGGCTGCCTCTCTCTGCCTTTGTTAGCAACCTGCGCGGTCACACACATATGCAAACACATGACACCCGACAGCAGGTATGCACTTAACCTTTGCCGTTATTATGACT
>JAOWBC010000904.1:7639390-7650077 GCA_028566105.1 Hypoplectrus providencianus | reverse complement strand
CATACTGTGGCTTGTTTTGTCAATGTGACATTGATAGATCCATTAAACGAGGCTTTAATCAAATAGCAGCAAACTGCCAAATGCTAATGTGTGTGTGCCTAACAAGGGAGTAAGGGGTAGAGCTGAAGGTGAATATTTTGGCCGTGTGTTTACAGCTGTGATGTCACTCACACAGGGGCCTCACACCAACAATCAAACATTTATACTGCCACACACACATACACATCCACTCCCACAAAACCTGCCTTCACACATGGATGAATGTCCTCTTGAGCGCAGGTGGATTTCAATTTGGTTGCAAATTGGACAGAATTCCCGCCATATTGATTAAACTTGACTATTAGTCAAGCCAAGCAGGCATGTCACAAGAGTGATGAAATGCTCTGAAAAATGGGTTTAAGTAGGCACGTCGGGCAAAGATGTGCACACATATTCAAGTTCAAACACACAAGCACACGCACTCCAGTGCCAAGCACAGCTGGATTTAAGCTTCCCTTTCAAGGTGTTTCAGTTGTTTCGACATTCAGAAAACAAAGGATGTTCACACAAATGGTTTCCATATTTTTATCCAAAAGCAATGCACTGAATTTCACCATGTGCTGTATCTTGTTATGTAGTATAAAATGCAAACAGGTCTTAATGTCTGAAGGATTGGCGGATGGATCAAATAAGTGTTTGTGCATTTTTTATAATCCTAACCCCGTCTTTGTTTTTAACCTTAACCAAGTAGTTTAATTCCAGAAACCTAACCTAAGAAATAGTTCCATCCTACAGTGTTAACACTGTTTTATACCGAAATCCTCATGTTTAAAACAGCAACCAGTTGTATTTTGAAGAGGCTAGGGCGCAGCATGTGAAAAAAGTTATGAGTCTCAGAAATCTGAAAGAAAAGTATAGTCTGTAAATTTTTCAGCTTTTGTTGTTTCATTATACGCTGAATTATCTAAGTTACATTCTTACTTTCACTGTTGAGGGTTAATGAGACATGATAGGAAGATTTCACTGGAGAAGACAAAATTCTATTTTTTTCAAGTGAAAGCAGAGTACTGAGATATTCAATAAACATATACCTACAGTAAAAAATAATGCTTACATTACAAAGTGTGATGATCACAGTGGGGATGTTTACTGGAAATTAATTTGCTGAATCAGAAAATAACCATTTACCAAGCATGACTAAAAATAAGAACATTGCTGAGCTTGTCTTCCTTCTACTTTCTCAAAATCAGCATTTCTTTTTCTGCATCCCAAACATGTGGGACAAAACACAAGCAGCCTAGATGACCAATCCCAGTAGGTGGTCTCTACTTATCTGTACCCTGAGGTGTGTGGTTAAATTTTTGAGGAAATGCACATCGGAGGCTCTGCGTGAAGCCTCCGCAACACCCTGCGGAGTATAAATCCGGCTTATGTGCGGACAGGAAACAGTTAGTGGGATAAACAGAGTGACAAATAGGATGGAAAGAGGAGAGGGAAGAAAAGAGGAGCAGAGCTGAGAAGAGGAGCCCAGAGAAAGAGAGGAGGCGTCACTTGATTCCCCAACATGCAGGCCACTTTGGCACCCAAGTATTTACACGTGTGTGTGTGTGTGTGTGTGTGCATGTGTGGAGTCTGGCTGCCCCCATGTCCAGGTCATATTGGTAAAAAAAGCTTTCTGAGAATAGCCTGACAGACTGGCTGACCACCACACCATGATGGGAGCTGATGGGTGAACAGTACCCTCTGCTACACCTCCACCTGTCTATTGATAAATTAGATTTTTCTTGTACATTAGCAGCTTAAACATTATTTCTAGACTGACAAAAACAAACGAAAAAAAGGACGAATATACAGACAGCAAAAAAGTGATTATTTATATGTTAGACTGTCCCTCTCCGCCCTCTAGTGGCTATTATAATACTAAATGATGGCAATGTGGAGTTTAAATGGCGGAATTCCCACTTGGATGGGTCGAACAAACGTCTGACTCAGCAGAACAGGCCTCACCTCTGGCTTTTAGGTACTTTTATAAAGTCTTATTAGAAAGTTTTAAGCCCTGAACCTAGATAAGTGGTTATGCACCCTAAAAATGTAACAAAACTGCAGCATTTTTATCAACAGCAGACCGTTTTTAAGAATAATAACGCAAGATATTTTTAAAATGATCTGCTCAGCTGTGTCATTATAGCTGGTACTGACAAACACACTATTATGTTGTTTAGGCTGATCAGTCACTCTTCTTGATCCACTCCAATTCATTTACAAAGTGGTTTAGCAATGAAGGGATATAAACCCGATGTAAGCTACTTTCACTGTTTTGTATCATTGCAGACATTTAATACGACTGAATGATTTTACTTCCTGCTTGTAAAGTAACAGACTGCTTCCCAGCCAAACAGTTTTCCTCCCTAAAATGAATCAAAATAAACAAACACAAAGCCATGAATCATTTGACAAATGGCCAACATGCAAAACAAGGCAACGCTTACAGTCCTAAAGCTGAAACAGGAATTAAAGATGGATTCCACACAGCTTGAAATTGCTGCAGAAATGTTTAATTTAATGGACGACTACAACAAAGGGGAAAAAGCATTCATCTCGAAGTGTGACGAAGGCTCTGTTTGAAGTTCTACAGAATGTGAGTAAAATGTTGTGTAGATATAAAATGGGCACCTGGCAAATTCCAGTTTAAATGGCAATGCACCAGGTGCAGGCACACATGGCTTTTGGAAAGCAATGGGTCTGGTTCAATTAATGTTACGACCAAAACAAATCAATGATTGATTAAGAGACTCAATACAAACCATTTGACCAGACTGTTGCTTTTTAAGAAGCACAAGTAGAATTGGAAAAATACACATTTCTGCTTTTGCATATTAAAGGTGTCACAATATCATACTCTCAGTCCATAATTATTACTATATTGGCCGCCATATCGATTATCTGTATTTGTAATGATAATCCGTATCTATCCGTCTCAAAAATCCAATATTCGTCGAGCTCTAGTACAAGCATACATAAACTATATGCTTTAAACAAGAAATGTGTCCACAGTGCTACCATTTTAGTCTTAAAATAACTTCTCATAACTTGGCAAATTGAAAAAGGAAACAGAGAAAGGAATCTCCCCCAATTCCTTGAGTTCCTTTCATTTCTCATCTGCGCTTCAGAAATCTTTAAATGAAGCTCGTGCTCATTTAAAAACGAACAACACAAATTTCCCAGTAGAGCACGGCTAATGTGACTTTAATCACACGCAGGAAATCCATCTGCAGAATATCCTCGGTACATGCTTCTGTTCCTTTGACAAGAGGGAGGAAAAGAGCCAGAGAGGGGGAAGGAACGAGAGAGAGACAGAGGGGACGGAGGGAAGGGAATAGTGAATATTGAATGATGAAGGTCATAAAGAAAGTGAAAAGATGGAGATGAAGAGAAGATGAAGAGGAGCAGAGGGGACATAATATGCAGCAGGGATATAAAGCAAGAGGGGTGAGAGCTGAGGGATTCGACAAGTGCTTTATATTTTGTTCAGCGTCTGGCAGGTACTAATAGCAATAATGATAACACAAATAGCACCGCTGGGGCGCACATACACAACCTCACACTCAACACACACACAATGAAACACTGGAGTGGTTGTGGAGGAGAATTTTAATGTCCTCCCTGTTTACCCATTGCTCCTATATTTACCTCCCATCCATTTCTGGCATTTCCTGCCTCCTCTATATTTTCTTTCTATCCTTCCATTGGTGTCTCCTTTCTGCACACTCTCTCTGTGTTGTCACCCTCATCCGCCGCTTCCTTCTCCCTTCCCTCCCTTGTCCCCTCCTCCAGTTTCCACTAAATCATAAAAAACTGTTGTAAATAACTCACTGTCTGAGAACCTTAACATATTTATGGATGTCTGTAGTTACTTTTGGACTGACTGCTTGACCATATGACCATATTGTGTTTTCTTCTTTAGTTTTCCGACACATATCTCCTTTTTCCTACCACCACTCTGGATACATTTTGCTTAGCTTCCCTACTTAGCATGATACAAATGCTTATTTACATAATAACTCGCATGCATCCATAAATGACTTAAAACCAACAGACACATCCACCTGCTTTTAACTTAATGGCAAACTGAGGCGTGTAGCAAAAAGCCTGCTTGTGCTTCTCAGGATTCTCCACAAAAAGCTAACCACTGCAGCCTAATCTGATTAGAGCGATATTTCACACACTGCTGATTGGGTTTTGATAATACTTTGGGAAAAGATGCATCTCACAGCAGCACTCCAGCATTTTCAAACATTACACTGATTGGCCCAGGGGGCGCGAGTCAACAGTGTGCAACAGTCATGTGTTACTGAGGTTTCCAGTAAGCTTTCTCCAATGGTAATTTCCCACTCAACAAACCTATTTTCACTGTAATGACTCAACGGTGACAAGGAGACTCATCTTTTTTAAAGCATGTGGGATATGTTTCATTACACAGCTGTAATTGGACTGGGTCCTTTTATTTCTTTTTTTTTTTTTATCAAGAGAAAAGGGCATCTATTACACTGATATAGCTAACTAATAGGAACCAATCAGACACAATCAGTTCAGAAACAACCGCAGCTAATAGCAGAAGAAAAACAATAGTATACTGTATGTCTAACTGTATTATATGAAATAGTAACATCTGTTTTTTTTTTTTTTTACAAAAATATTCCATAACCTTTCAGAAACTCTCATGAAAAATTATACAAATCTGTTCATAAGAATACATTGTTTTTTTAATAGTTTTTTTCTGAGGTGGACATTATGAAAAACTAATAAGATTATATATTACGTAACCAGCCATTGTCCTCAATACATTAAAAATTCTGGAACAAGATGCTCTCGAGGTGTTGTTTCCTGTTTACTCAGGATTCGGTGCATTACTATTATTACTTTGGCAAAGAGTTCAAAGAGTGTCAGCAGCACTCTCCCATCTTCTGCCTTGCCCAAGGGTCGTTGGCTGTATCACACAGACAAACAGACACAGCATCTCTTTTCGTCATACCTCCCATTAAGTCTTTTTGCCTCTTCACTCAATGTTCTGTTTTTATTACCTCAGTATGTCTCTGTATTTCCAAGTTAATGAATTTATCCTCATCGCTCTACCTCTTTATTCCCCCCTCTCTCTTCCTCTCTGTGTCACTCCTGCTTTGTCTCTCTCAGTGTGTCAGTCTCTGTGCCAGACAGTAGCAGTAGGGGGTCTGTCTGTGGGAAACACAAACTGATTGTGTTAACTGCCAAAGACACACACATCCATTATTTATGCCTATGAAATACCGTAAGGCTGTTTGTTACGCTTGCACAAAGACACGTGCACGCACATACATGTGTGCACGAGGTAGCATGGGGGCAAGCATATGCACAGAAACACACTTGTATGTGTGCAAACATGAGCATACACACACACAGTGTCATGCTGCTATGGCCTCCATTGCTGCTGGCATATACGGTTGTGTAGGCATGTTTGTGCGCAAGACAAACTGATGTCACATTGCCACAGAACTTAGGTTTAAAAGTCTTCAGGTGCAACTAGGAGAAAATACATTTCTATCCAACTGTCTATGTCTCACTTGTCTTTTTTCTCCCTCTCTCCTCAGGTGTTTTGGTGTAGCTTTTTCGCCATCACTGCCTAAGTGGAGGCTGCAGGCATGGCGGCTTGACGCCCCCATAGCCCCGCCCCTCCGACAGAGGAAGGCTGCAGAACTCTGTGTCATGCCCCCCCACACCCACCCCCCTGGGGGCAACGGCCTGCCCCCACACAGCTCTACCACCCCCCACCTGGCCAGACCTGGTGAGTCCTCAAAAGCCGATGAGAAAATTTGAGGAAAACAATAAAGACGAAGAGAAAAAGTGCCGTGTTCCTACTCAACTCTGCTCTGTTTTATTCCCATCCACTGTACTCCTAACTACACATGAAAGGAGGGACACTTTCTGTTTTGACAGCTGCTAATGTTAGCATGCCCAGACACACACACACACACACACAAAGGGTAAGGGCATTGAGCTTGCCGTGGCCATGTGCCAAGTCCTTCAGTGAAATGCCACATTACTGTATGTATTAATACAGCCAGCAGTCTGTGGAAACAAAACACAGTGTGGAGAGAAAGATGGGGAAAGACCTGCAAGTTATTTGTTTGCCTTTCACATCTATTTTACCTTCTTAGCTTCCCTTTCATTTTCCTTTCCCCCCTCATCTTTTTCTCACATATCTCATTTCCCCTTTCTTTCCCATTATCACCCATCTTTTCCTCTCATCTCTGTCCACTTTACTCCACCTCCATCTCTCTTTCCCCACAGTCTCTACCTCTCTTTCCGCCTTATTCCACGGGCACCCTCAGTCAAAACAAAAAATCTGTCGGAAGTCGGGTGGCATAGCAACAGATACGACAGCTGTGTGCATATGTGTGTGTTGTGGATTAGACAGCGCGGTGGATGGATCCAGCTCTCTGAGAGATTCCAGACACTTTCTCAGCTAATAGGCAAACATGAAAGCTCCTTTCTGCATTCTTTCTCTCTTCTGTTATACAGCTAATATACGACACAAGCAGGAACACGTGAACGCACGCTGCGATCTCTGCAGGAAATAAATAGCTTTACAAAATAGACCATAAAATTGGGAATTTTTGTCTTCCTGTTGGAGGAGTGTTATTGTTCCAGAGGTGTCTGGCAAAAAAACGCCCACACAAACTGCTGTGTAACACCGGAGACACTAGATAACAGGGCAGCACTATCTGTCAGACCCTCCACACACCCACACAGCACCTCCAAGTCAATAGATACACCTCCCTCTGGGCCGCTCCGTCGCCCTCCATCTCCATCCCATCACCTCATACCTCCTCTTTTCTCTCTTCACCTGTCCTTTTCCTTTTATTCACCCTTTCATCCATCTCTGCATTAAATGGACTTCAATATTACTGCATTATCTGTCTCAGTTCCTTCTCTCAGTGCATTTTATTAAGTTTTATCTACATAAATATTGCATTAACGGTATTGCTAAAGCCTTTTAGGAATGAGAATCTGAAATATTCTTCGTTAGTCATCAAAAATGTTCCGTCTCTCCCATGCAATTACGTTCTTGGCATGAATGTAACTGAATATTGCCAGAACAGTCTCTCTCACTCAGTATAATTCAATATTCTTTTTTTGTCACAAAATGTGCATAATCAATACTGCCAAGCATTTTCATAACAGGTGCTTTGCTTTTTCACAGTCTCTGTATTTTTCTCACAAAGCGTCAAAGCTATCTCTTCTCTTTTCCTCACACACTGACACACACAAAACACTTGTGGAGTCACTAAACAGATGCATATAATAGGAGAAGAAAGGAGCAGGCATCCCATTAAATCAAAGCCAACGACTGTGTCAGATTATTGGAGACAAAGAATGACAGAGTTAAGATCATCAAGGACGTGTTTTCTTTCTTCAATACTCATGACGTTCATCTAAACATTGATTTTGACAGACAGAGAGGACACTCAGGATGAATATCCATTCAGTATTCTGGCAATATTGTACAAAATTTTGAAGTGTTGCAAAAATCAAAGGTGGTTTTTCATCAGCAGGGCCAAAGCAAAAGCTTTCTAGGTGACAGAAAACAGATCAACAAGAAAAATAGAAGAAGAAGTGTTTTTCAATCTTCAGTGTCAGCCAGTGTTGGCCATATTTTCAACTAATGGCCATAAAACTATGATGAAATACTATAACCTGTGTGAGACAGAAGGCCATATTACATTCCTGAAAGGTTGTGGAGGATGCTTTATGGGTGTTTTTAAGTGTCCAAAGCCAACTATAAAATTGTTCTGTCTGAAGGTAACAAATAAAGTGTACAAAATGATCAATAAAGGAAATTACATCACAGATAATTGCAGATTTTCATTCACTAAAAACACATATATACTGTATATGTCAAACTGTTTTATGATTGGAAGATGGTTTTATAAATCAGGAAAATTGCCATGTTCACAGGAAATATAATCTAATTTAAGTTTGCATTATCCATGCAAATGCCCAAAACAGAGAGAGAAATATGTATAAAAGTGTAAAAATGTATAAAATCCCTTTGTTTCAGTTCCAGTGCCAATAATGTCTTATCCAAACAGACACTGGCAATTTTTTTAAATGTAGCATTTTCTATGAATTTTGGTCCACAAGCAAACAGTTTTAGGTCACTGAAAACAGACATTTTGTAAAACAGCTACCAGGGTGCAGATTTTCAGAAACTGTGGTTTCATTGTTGAGTTTTTTTGGCTTGTAACGGCAGTGTGTGCAACATTCTGTGCAATGGCAGACTTGGTCAAAATAATGTTGATTCTAACTTGAACAGCACTGCAACTGATGAGCTATTGAAGCCAGGCATTTTTTTGGGAATCATGTAATTGTTAATATTACTGCTGTTAACTTTGCATACTCTTCACCTTCTTTAAGTATGTTTTCATCATTTCATTGGGACACAAATTCATCCAAAATGTTGCTTTAGGTCAAGTTTTTAAACAAATCAGTGAAAAACATAATTTTAAACAATGCCATTGTAAGTGTGGACTAGTCTTAATACGAACAAGTCATAGAAACTCACATAAAGTTATACCAAAAAATCAGTACCCTAAAGGAAAAGACTTTGAAGATTCTGAAATGATGCAACACCACAGAAAAGACAATAAAAGCTTTTGGAAGAAAAAAAAGAAAAAAGAAAAAAGTGCAAAGCAGGGGGTGAGAATACAAAATGTGAGTGACAGAAAGAGTGAGACAGAGGAAGTGAGAAAAAAAGATGGAAACAGTAGCAAGTGGAAAAGAGGAGGAGGAGGAGGATATTTGCGAGATCAAAGAGGCGTAGTGAAAGAGAGAAGACAGTGAAGAAAAGAAAGGATGAAGGAGGAGAGGCGAGAGAGGAGAACAGAGAGGTCTATGAGCGACACAGAGACCATATGGTGCCTCCGGGCCTTCACGATCCCAGCAGACTGTCTCATCTGACACAACACACACACATTTGCACACATAAGCAGGCAAGATTCATTCCTATTCACACATAAACACACACTGTGGCTTATCTGGTCGTGCTGTGTGTGTGTGTGTGTGTGTGTGTGTGTGTGTGTGTGTGTGTGTGTGTGTGTCTATGCACCTTGTTCCAAACAAAGCCGGCAGATTAACTGACCACATAATCTAAAGAGTGACAGACAAAGTGACAGACAGAGAGGGTGACAAGGGGGGGAGGATTTGGCTTTGAACAGAGTTAAAACGTTTCTTTTTTTTTGGAGTGGAGCCATAACACAACAACCTAGGTTGTAGCTTTATGCTTAGAGCTCTAATGCGGTGCAGTGACTAACAGAGTACCATAGGGCTTGGAACAGAGCCACATACAGTTACAAAGACAAACTTAACTTTTGCCTGCCTGCAGCAAAAATGAAGAGATAAACAAATAAATCAGGCTGTTAACATATTTTGGATACATTCCCTGTGAAACAAGTTAGTTTTACTCGAACTCTTTAAAGATATTGGTCAGCTGTGAGGTGGTTCCCTACAAAACAAATTCATCACTGGGTGGTTAGTAGCTAGTGGCCTTTTGCAACCCTGCAGGGATGTTGAGTTTGGCATGACGCCAGAGCAATGTGACAAAGTGTGTGTGAGTGTGTGTGGCATTAGGTTTGGAGCGGAGCCTGATCCTTCCGTGTTACATGAGACTTGGAGTTAAATAGAAACTGGAATGACAGCTTGTTGGCAAACTATCCAAAGCATTTGGCAAATTCAAGTGTGTAATCAGTAGCCATTTTAATGTAATGTATTTGGAGAGGTAGGGGTCACAGGTACTCACATTAGAGTCGACCTTTCAACAACAAAGTTTCTCCACTGAGGGATAACGCTTTAAAATGCTGATTGTTTCTCCATAAACACTTGTTTTGTCCTTGCCTTTACACATGATAAACTTTTAAAATATTGAATTATATTCAAAACAATACAATGGATATAACTTACCTGTAGCAAAAAAAATGGCAGTGGTTTATAATGTCTGTGATTTAGGAATTAATGTTTGTTGTTGTTTGACTCTACGTCAGCTTGGAAAATATCCACATATTATTGCGACTGAGCTGACCTTGAACTGGCTCCAGCGGCATGCACATGTCGGCAATCATGTTTATTTTCACTTGTCTTCTGACCACAGTTTAGTTTGGTGCAGGTACAACAACAATGTGCCAGATAAAACACAGAAAAATGTGGTCCTGGCCTGCTTTCAGAGGACATTGGCAGGGATAAATCTGGATAATCCTCTGCACCACAAACAGCACCACTCCAGTTCAACACTTGCCGAGAGATACTGATATAGCATTACACTCCAAACACATTCCAGTATGGATCCAGCATGAGGCTGATAAGCTAGCAGCACCCATTGCTGTGAGAAAAAAACAGTACTTTACTCACCAAGTAATCACAGAAAATTACTGGTAATGGTCCTGGATAATATAGCCATTGGAGATGTGCTTGATTTGTCTTTGTGAACACTCCACGCGCCTCTGAAAAGGGCATCCAATTAGAAAGATAAGAGATCTCAAGCACTGTACATCCAAGTCTAATAATAGGAATAGAGCTACCACTTCAAGTGCATCTATCTATCCATCTATCTATCCATCTATCTATCTATCTATCTATCTATCTATCTATCTATCTATCTATCTATCTATCTATCTATCTA